>WURS02260752.1:0-19222 GCA_011762765.2 Rhinocypha anisoptera | reverse complement strand
TTTGCAGTGAAAATAGTTATAAATGCCAAGCATATAGCATTGTATTATGATGCATTACAAAATCTTACCACATTTATCGAAATCAGCCATTATGTAGATTTTACATAATTTGATTTTTAAAAACACCAAAAATTTGGGTCCCTAGGTGTTATGTAAAATCAAGATTCTACTGTGTGTGTGTATTTATATATATATTATTGTCTAAAAAACAGTATATCTAATATATATATATATATTATCTACCAATAATACACATGATTTAGATGTTGAATTAAATATATAATAGATATCAATTGGTAGATCATCTATGGATACACTTTATTTAGATATCTATAGACATCTATTTGCTGTGTGGTGCTGGATATAACTGTATATGTCTAATATATATCTATAGAGTGATTCCCAAATATATCTGATAGATATCTTGAGTGGTTCCCATAGATATCTAATAGATATCTTTTGGTAGATCAACTATGGATAGACATTTACAGACATGATTTAGATATTTATGGATATCTATTTGCGGTCTGGGATGATTCTTGTAGTTAAGGGGTTCACCATTTTTTCCCTAAGGAAAAGACTGAATTGTAGGCTTTCAAAAGTTTGGAATTATCTCTCCTCTGAGCTTCAAAAGGAGAATGTAAGGCAAGTTACATTTTGAATGGCACTTTTGTTTTGATTAAACAGTTTCACAAGCTGTTTTCTCAAACACCAGAGATTGTCATTATTATGCTAAAAGATTTTGTCACTTAACTAAGTGCAATACTTCTACCTGAATACAGTTAGGATAACCAGAAAGGAATTAGCTGACTATGACCTTATAGAAATATGAAAATATGAACCATAATTTTGAGCAATTAAGTACTATTGGTCCCTCTGCCACATATATGATACTCACACTCTTTAAATATTTCATTCATTAAAACTAGCTTCTAGGATAGAATTTCAGCCTAGGAAAGCAAACCAGTACCATAAGTACAATTTTCATTACCATTTATTTCCTGCTTTAAATGTACGTCACTATTGAATTTGATTCATCTTTACACATTCCTATGACTTCTACCTTATGTATGGAAATGGAATTTTTATCAGTCAACATGTTGTCTAAATTTATGCTTATGTTTAAACTTAAATAAATGCATAACAAATCGGTCCTGCCCAAAGAAATCCAAACCACCACCTTACTCTTACAAAAGCATTTGGGTAGAAATAAATATGCTGAAGAAAGTCAAATGCTTGGATGTTACTTCGTCTAACTTGAATGGGAAACTCACATTCATAATAATTCTTGGATGGCATTGAAGGGACTTGGTTTTATTAAATTTACAAAGTTAAGGGTAGGTGCTATTTGACACTGGTTAGACCATATCCAAAATATGCATAAAGTGTTTTGGAATCACCCCAGAAGGATTTAATTTGCAAGTTAAGCAAATCACAGAGATAGGCAGCTTGATTTGTTTAAAAATGATATGAACAAACAAAATGTGTTACAATATCACTGGATGAGCTTTAATGTAAGCCGCCAAAGTGACATGTCCTATATACTTGTGCCTCTTGCATTCCATTAAGTACAGAAACTTTATTCTGGAACTATTTGTTATTTTCAGGACTTGGATGAAGATGATGTCATGCTTTTGGATCTTGGGGATGAGATCTATCTTTGGATAGGAAATAAAACTTCTTCCGAAGAGAAAGAAGAATCAAAAAGGATGGCCGAGGTAATTTAGTCCCTTAATACTGCTCTAAGAACTTTTATTATATTATTCATATGTTATTTAGTTCTTCAAGTAATTATTAATCCATTCCAATTTAATTAGGTTAGTTAAAATTTGTAATTTTTAAAATTATTTGATCCTTCCTTAAGATTACTTCCCATCAAATAGATCTTACAGTTATCCATATCCATATGTTAACTTGTCTCTTATATTTGTTTTTAAACCTCATGATTCCTATACCAATGTGTATGGTCCTTGAAAAACAAATATTAGTATGTATTATCAAAATACCTCTGCCCATATATGAGGCATTTTTCCCATTATTCATCAATCATCCCATTGTTTAGGCACAAGCCAAAAAGATTTAAAGATCTAGTATGTTTTATTATAAAGACTAAATGAATGAATAAAATATTACATGTTTTTTTATTTTTGTATTGACTTTTTTCCAATTCCCTTTGTTTAGGAATACCTTCAGGATCACCCCACAAGATCTACAGATAGGACTGTTATTATCAGCGTGAAACAAGGAGAGGAGCCAGAAAATTTCATCTTATCTTTCCCAGCCTGGAATCCAACTTCATGGGAGGTTCGTTGAGTCAGAGAGTAGGAACAACATTGAATGTGTTCATTCCATTTTAACAATTTTTAAACAATTCTCTTCTATTTTTGTAAATAATGTTTCTTTTTCTCCCAGTTGTGTTGAAACATGAATTTTCCTTCCACTAAATATTTCCACATAATGAATGATCATCATCACAATCTGATTTCTTTCTTTAAAACTTTTGCATGAGTTATATTGACTGACAATTATTTAGAATGGTAGTGATTAACATCATCAGTAGAAGTATTTTTTTTACCTTTTGCCAACTCTTTGTAAGATGCTAGTGGTTAGAACTTGTATCAGTATCATGCTGTTTTGCTCTTGGTATGTATTTAAAGTGCCATTGAAATTTGTTTTGTCAATGAAGTCCTGCTCACGGCATTAAACAAATCTATGAAATAAATGATGTTCTTTATTACATATTCTCTTTCTCTTCCTACTATCTTGAATACTGATGTACATAGTGTGTATATGTATAAAGATGAATGGTGTTTAAAGCTTTAATTGCTAACTTTAAATTTAATGCCCACTGCCTATGACCTAATGCATGAATTGCTACTATTTACTGACTCTGATGCTTGTAAAACCCTCTAATTGCTATGCAAAACCTTAATATCACATGCTATGCTGTAGTAAGTACTTGCCCAATTTAATTCTCTAATAGAAATTCTGTAGAGATAATTAAGAATATGATAGAGGATTCTAACCTGAATTATTCGGACATAGTTGATGAGTCTTAAATAAATTATCTCCTGCCAAAAGAAGAATCATGACATTTAAGTGAAGACTTTTGTGGAGTCTGGTTAGATTCATGTTGGAGGAAGACAGTTTTGCTGGCATTTCAGTCGGCTTCTTAGCATTGAAGTGATTACATGTTTTTATTTTGGATTTTCAGTTAGGTATTTTCTGATGGTACCAACATTGTAACACCAAGCAAACAGTGAATGTCTGACTGAAATATATGAGACACCATAAAACTGTATGCATTCCACTTCCACCCTACGAGACTGAATGTAATGCCAGCGAAATTGAGATCTTCCAACATTTGAATGTGGCGAACATCCTGAAACACTTTCATTAGAAGAGCCGTAATGTTAAATATGATGAAACTTGGCAAACAAAATTAATTACAAAACATTAATACTGTAAAAATTAAAAAACAAAATGAAGAGAAACTTTCCTTAACTTTTTCGTGCCGAATAGTGGATATATCTGGCTTTAAGGATCATCCCCCAGTATGAAGAACCTTTTTTTGATAATTCAAGTACTATCCCCTCACTACGAACAACAAAGATATTGGTCACTGTACCTTAGCTAGATATAAAACTTCCCGGGTATATTCTCCTCCTATTTTGATCCAACTCTGTGGGGTGTCGAACCCTTCCCTCAGCCTGTGGATGGTAGTTAATTGACCTTTGGTTGGTCTGGCTGCTCCTTCCTCAGAACATGTCCGCGGTCAATTCTTTGTTTTTCCAGTGTATTTTTAAAACAGCAGTTTATACAAACTCAAGTAATATTATTTAAAAACTGAACAATTATGCTGAGCTTGTACAATTTTAAAATGAAATTCTACCATCATTTTTAACATTTTGTTGTATCCAAGTGCGGAAATAATGCAACCTAATCGTTGGGATTTCCGTACATTTAAAGAGATAGTTATACATACAGTGGGTCTACAACATACATGGCCATAACATTTTTAGTAAAACTCGCAAAAAAAGAGTATATTAGCTTACTATTCATCAAGTAACAACTGAAAAAACTATAAACAGCACTGTATTCACTAATACTTTTGGTAGGAAGAAGCCTGAGAAAAAATATTTGATTCTATAACTAAAGGAGGCTAAATAATCTTATAATAATAATGATATTAAACAGAGTGTGAAATATAATAACTAAACATTAATAGCCACTGGTATGTTTTTACAAGAGCCTTCAGTACAAGATCTTAGTTAATTTTGACAATAGAATTTTGTTTAAAAATTGTACATGCACAGTGAATCACAAGGAATTCACTTCTTTCATTATGTTTGTAGAATTTGAATTATATATGTCTTTTGAAAAACCATGCCGCATAAACAAATTTGACCACGGACATGCTGTGAGAGGGACTGATGATGCGACTGCAGGAAAGGTCACCAGGGTCCTTTTGCTGAGAAAAGGTCTCATGCCATGCTGAGAAGGGTCCAAGAGCGGAAAAATTTTATGCCTGGGAACTTCTTTGTTTGAAATGCTCCTGAAAACAAGCTCTGTACAGAAGGTCAAAACTTCTTTTCACAAACTCACATGCGGTATACCAGTTTAAGGCTCTGGCATGAAAGGGTTAATACTCTTACATATGTAAATATGATAATTTTATGATCAATACAAATAAATTGTATAGGCATTTCATGAACTAAGTTTCAATGAAGAGTATTTGCACATTATATCAGTATTAATATTATCCTGATTTTGTAAAAATGGACAACTTGGTACCATATTATTCCTTACTCTTCATCCAGCACAGTGTAGAATGTTTAAACCCTGACAAAAAATCGGAAAAGTTTGGTATGTATGGATATTTGTAAAATATGGTTAATTTTTTGGTCATATTGTCTTTTTGTGATGTTTACGCTTGTTGATACTTGTGGAGATACGCAAGCATCAAAACTACAAAACCACTAAGAACTATCAAAAAAATGAAAAGGTAAGGACCATTCTGTGACACACACAAGGATATTTTGGGTTTTCTGAGATCCCATGATCTGTATCTCCTCCTTGAACCATGTAAATTAATTGCAAATTCTAAACCTGAATCTAGATTTTTATCTGTTGGAAAATTTTCATCTTCTTGGCTATGGGGCACTGTCCACTACACAGGAATGCAGTTACTCATAAAACTTAGATAACTGAACATTTAGAAAATCCTACACAGAATGACAGATATCTGAAGGATCATTAGTCTATGATTACTTTGTGAATGATCTAATTGCATTTCAAGCATTACTAAAATGGCTTTGTATATTAGCTAGCACAAATTAGGCTGTATCACTTCCTGTTCTGGCAGGAAATATGTTTACTTGCACAAACTTGCACTGAAGATCCTTTTGCTGCCTACTTGAACATAACATGCTTCTTTTATTAAAGTACTAATTGCTGTACTTTAATTGAATTTGTTTGTCACCATAGCATGAATAATGCTCAATGAAATTGCATAATAATGTTTTCTTCCAAAACCAGTGAATCTTGCAGTTTGAAGTAAAGCTCTTTGTGAGCATAGAGCTCTGGATCAGGGGGTGCTTTTATTCAGGTGGATAAATTGAAGAAAAGAATGAAGGAGCGCACAAAGAGTAAATGTAATATATTTGGTAACCACCATATGATCCTTTTTATCACAAAAAGAAAACTCTATAGTCATAAATCCTTCTTTTTAAACAATTACTTTAAATCTCAGCTGGAACACTACATGAGAAATTTCCATGAATATTTAATAAAGTATAGTGATCCTCTATTTTAAACCAATGTCTATGCCATGTTGTTACATGTCAGTTGAATGCCATATCTGCTTTTGTTTAACTCTTCTTCACTCCAACTTATATTTTTTAAATTACTTCTTTTTGCTAATTGACAAGTAAAAAAGCAAACAAATTGAGTGAGCAGTGAGAAAGTATATAAAGACAGCAGTTTTAATAGCAATAAATGTTTACTAGAATATTTTGATGAGAATCACGTACTTGAGGTGAACATGAAGTCACGATTCAAAAAGTAGATATTTCTAAGAAGGTCATTAAATCATTTGTTGATGAAAGATAACCTCTGTAGTGATTACGGAAGGCATTATAAACTAGTTGTTTTATTGTTGGTTGACTAAGCTACAGAAGAAGTCTATTGAAGAAGGCTACAGCAGAGTGATAAATGTATTGCGGTAAAGGGTGATAAGGAAAAAATTTTTAAATTCTGGAACTTCTAAACTGCACATATATTTTATTCTCATTTCATGTATTTCAGAATTTGTTCTGTTGTTACATAATTTTTTCTTAAGCATTCAAAACACCTAAATCAAACTAAAAACCAAGTCCTGAAAGAGATGCAAAGGATCCTACGAAATATGTATATGCAGAAATTTAAACAAATTTTATGTATAGCTACAAAAATATCCAAGATAAAATACCTTACAACCAAAATTAGCTACTGACCATTTGATATAATTTTCAACAGTAATTCAGAGAGATCCCAGAGAATTTCTAGAGATCATGGTAACACAGTAAGTGGAGTTCTTGGCTAATGAATAGGGGTCCTGGGTTCAAGGCCCTGTGATGCCTCTGGACACCTCCAGCTAAACCCAAGCTTTGTGATCTTGGTACCACACCCTCCACCAACTGAAGGTGGTACAGAGAGAGAACTGGTCACCATACCATGATGCTTGAATTTTCATGTGTCATTAGACTAAGTACTAGGTGAGCTCTAGCCTCACTTATGAAACTGACCTTTGGGTTGAAGACTTTCTGTTTTAATTCACGATTCATCAACCATTTTACAGCATGTTTATGATGTATAAAAAACCACTTATCAGTAGAAATGATGGTAAGCGTTTTTACTCTAAGGAAATTTGTCCATTCCACAATATAATAGCTTTGACATGTATTTCATAACAATCTCATTTAAACAGATCTGGCCAAATGGTTTTAAAGTTTACCTCCCTTTGCAGACATGAGTATTAATCAATTATATAAGCCCAAAAAAAGGTTAGAGACAAAAACGTTTTTGATTTTTAACTTTAAAGTATGCAGTTTAATTCCTAGAAAAATAAATGCTGATAAGGATAAAGTGTATACACCCTCACGGGAATATGTGATTTTCAAATGCTATAGAGGTAATAATAGATACAACCCTCCTCTTCAATTGTTTCCTGAT
Source organism: Rhinocypha anisoptera (assembly GCA_011762765.2). Classification (NCBI taxonomy): domain Eukaryota; kingdom Metazoa; phylum Arthropoda; class Insecta; order Odonata; family Chlorocyphidae; genus Rhinocypha; species Rhinocypha anisoptera. The sequence goes on along the minus strand of WURS02260752.1, from coordinate 12,010 downwards.
GGCTGATAGATTCTAGATAGAGCCTGATTCTATTTATTATCTTTGCTTGTGATTTTTTAAATGTGAAATCAAAAGGTTATTGTTCTATGATTATCAGATATTTCTAATTTACTTTTTTCAAAATAGTAATAAATATTAACCTAATAATTTTATTGACCAAATCCCTTCTCATAAATGTATATAAAAATTATACCTCCTGCCATTTCCCAAAACCTTTGGGTAAGTCTTTTGCCCCTTTTTCAGTAAGGAAAATGATTTTAACTTCATTATATCCATCAAAGAGATCATTATCCTGTCAAAATTTGGCAAATTCTGTGAAATACTAAATTTTTTGTGTGTTGATGAAGGAGTCTCCAATTACTGTTTATTATTCGGGGTTTAATTTAGTGTGTTCTTTCAAATCCGCACCTCTACCACTTGCCCCACCACATTCAACCACCTCAATCAGCATCTTAATTTCTTCCTGGCAGTTGTACATCATCGTATTCCCTCCCACATATACTGCTCATTCAAATAAATATTTTGAATTGAGAGAAACAATAATTTCACACAAATATTTATTTCTTAAAACAACTAAGGTTTCGACAATACATGTCATCTTTAGGTAGTTTCTACAGAAAATATCCCCAGAATGGTGGAGGTGCCTAGGAGTGGGAAGAGAGTTGGGGGAAGAAAGAGTGGTTGGAGAAAGGAGGGAAAAACAGTCACCAGTGGTCATTATTGGCTATTAGTGACTGTTAATGAGGTTTCTGGGGGTGGGGAGATCCCTCATGGGGAGTCCTTATGGTGAAAGAGTGGCAGGTCAAGGAGGGGGGAGTGGGAGGAGTAAAAAAATTCATTTACGATTTCATCATTACAACGTACTCTTTTTAAAATCCCCAACTGTTCCAAAGCATTAATTCGGTAACCATTATTTTCAATATGGAGAATTTCTGGTTTAAAGTCACTATGGTAGTCTTGTTCAATAAGATGTTTTGCAAAGAGAGATGCCAAGTTCTTATTCCTTACACATGCTCTATTCTCTTTCATTCTTTCTTGGATTTTTCATCCCATTTATTCGATATATTCAGCTGGGCACACTGCACTTTATACACTCCACTTTTCTCAGATTGAGAAATCATGTACTTCACATGTGAGATGTGGTTCCTTAGGTTTGATTTATTATAGAATGCAAACCTACAGTTCAACATGTGTTTTTAAACTCTACTTCTTGACACTTTTCAATGTGAATTATTGATGCTTCAAATTGGAACATTAATTAGAAATAAAATTAGAAAATCATGCTTGAGTGTTCCATTATGTTTTTTTGCAAATTTGATCTTGATAAAATAAAAGTCTATTCTAAATTAAATTTCAACAGGTTTAAATTTTACAATTGAAACATAGGTTGTGTTATGAAATAAATATTTTGTGTGGAATTATCAAGTATTTCTCTCATTTCAATATGCTGAGCAAATTCCATTAAGTTACACCCGAGACAGTGAATTTCGAATGGATATTGTCACACCTTGCAATACTACAACCCACCCAGTGCCATTTAGTATTGGACGTTACATTCCTGCAATGCCTCATGAATGGAGTTTTCCATAAGGATCAACTCCTCTTCCTCTTCCCTTCTTTCAAATCCCATCTCATACCACTCACACCACACTGGCCTTCTACACATCCCAAAATACCACCCCTATCCATTTACCAATGATCCCTATTCTACTGCATACCCTTACCACTTCAACTCCCTTGTTATTCATTGCCCTTCCCTTGACCTCATCTTCCCGATTATCAACACCTTCATCTCCCTACTAAAATGTCACTTCGGGGATTAATCTATCCAGTATTTGTTTCCTTCTCACATATTGTTTATCACTTGTTACTACTGTAGTTTACTTAGTATTTTTTTCCAGTATTTTTAAAGTTTGTTGTTATTAAATTTATTTATGGGACCTAAGGTTAAAGCCCTAGTTGCTATTTTTGGTGTGCAGTTACATTAATAAACGTCTATATAATTATGAATTCATCCTTACATTGACTAAAAATGAGAGTGTTATAAGAGTAAAAACTATATGTATAAATTAAGACTATACCTAATAATTTAATCCATTGTTATATCTTCCTAGAACCGTCCATCATATGATGACGTGAAGAGACAGATTGAGGAGAATAATGCCACCATTGAAGAGTGATGGAGTGGACTGAGGAATTTATGCAGTTTTAATTGGGAATTTAATGGATATTTATACATTTTTGGTGCATGTGCTATCCATAAGTAAGGCTTAAAATGACAAAAAAATGTTATATTTATATAAGCTTGCAGTTAAGAATGCAAAGCAAATTTAGACATATTCTTTGAAAAGTATTAAGTTTTGATAATTCTATTTATTATAAATTTTTCAGATATATTTTAATAAAGTACTCATGTAACATCTCAGCTAGAATGAAAATAAATGAAAAATACAGATATATATTTCTCCCCATATTCATTGAAAAAGCATGAATGTTTTTTCTAAATACATGTGTTTTTCAACTATACTTCTTAACAATTTTCAGTGTGAATTATTGATGCTTCAAATTGTAACATTAATCATAAATATTTTAATCATGCTTGAGTGTTCCATTTTGTATTTTTGCAAATTTGATTTTGATAAAATAAAAGACTATTCTAAATTAAATTTCAACAGGTTTAAATTTTACAACAAGAATAAATAATAGAATATCATAGATAAGTTTAATGAAAGATCTGAGAGAATGTGCATTTTGCTTAGAATGACAGTTTTAAGATATATAGTCGCATAAAATTTATTTTTGGGGAGAACAAACTTTGAAGGTAAGTGTTTTACCAATTACCTGTTATAGAAAATTATAATTATAAAAATAAAAATGGATAAATTTTATTTACCCCACCAATAAGATGCATTCTCATTCACAAACGATTGAATTGGATATAATGATATTGGTTTTTTAAGAGGGTAATAAATGTCAAGAAAAAATGTAAATTAATAAAATTTCAAGAAAATGCTGAATACTTATAAAATTATTTAAAGATTTCTTAACAAGGGTAATGATGAAAAATAAATTTCTTCAGCAATGATATGGTGGATTGTTGCATGATATTGTGGAAGTCTGACAAAAGGAAATTTGTATTCATATTATTAGAAAAACTAACTTAAAAAAAATATTTCTAAAATCAACTATATAGTCATAAAATAAAAAATAACTACAACTATTATCACTGATGTGATGATCCTTATGAAGTCAGAGATCTTTTTGATACCTTCAATAAATATGAAGGGGGACTTGTCTTTTGAAGTGTGAATTTCACATAAAATTTACCTATTTCTCGTGTATTTCAATAAAATGTGACTCAGCAAAAACCTTTGATCCATGTTTGAGCCATTGTTATGCCAAGCAAAAAGGGCAAAAATATTGGCAAGCTTTTTTCTCTTTACAGTTAAAACTTTATCAAAAAATCACCTTCAGCATAGTAATTTCAAAAATGTGGGTCTAGAAAAATCAATATAAATGGATAGAAAAAATTACAAAATATTAATAAATGGTGGGCATGGAACAAATTTTCATGAACATATGTCTTTGAATTATCATGGATATTTGAATCTGCCCAGGATAAGTTATGCTGGCCAGTTATGCTCTATCTACCATCAGAACTGGAATTATATGAGTGTGATGGCAAAGCTGTCATTAGTTCTCTCTTTACGGAAGAGAAGATAGTTCTAAGGTCAATTATGCCCCATTATTCACCAACACCACAGTCTATATCTGTTTTTTCAACCATTCCCATCCTTCAGCATGCTTGAATCAATAGGAAAACTGCCATGGTACACACTACACAGAATCGTAAGACATGTTCAGTATCAGCTGCTACTACTACAAGTAACAATTTATGTTATCACAGATTATCAACCCAAAGACTGGCTTGCAATAGTCTCTCCAAAAAAACAAACAGGCACCTTTCAATCTCTTCACACCCCTTCTTGTAACTACCAATCCTTCCCAAACCTACCTAGTTCTTAAAACTACCATTCTCCATTAAACAGACTCCAACAGCACCCTTGGCCATATCTAAGTAAATTATCTAAAGTATCCATCTAAAATACCTAAGTATATCTAAAAATAAAAAACTAAGTAAAATAAGTAGTAAGTTTCTTCACTCTCAGGATCATTACTAATAAGTTTTTTACTAATTATCATATCTTAATTTCTATTGTTTTACTGTCCAACTTATTGTGAGTATACCATCACACAAGGATTCCTTTTCAAGATTATTTGGAGTACATACTTCTTCATTAGTTCTTCCCTACTGGGAATCAAATAAAGAAGGTAAACTGGTCGGGTATGGCTCAACCACCTTATTGGGTACCTTCCTATGTTTGCAATCTGAAGACTGGTTTATGTATACCAATTATAATTTTAATTGTAATTTCGCAAAAAAAACAAGGTTAAATGGAAGAGAGGAACATGTAGTCCTAATTTCACCTGAAAAAAGACGTAATTATTATTACTATATGTATATCGTATGCTATCCTTGGTCTACCTCTAGGGTCCTTTACTCCTATGGTCCCTTCCAACATGCTATTCATGAAACTCTCATGCCTCAACATGTGTCCTAATTGTTTTTCTCTTCTTCTCGTAGAGCATTCCATAAGCCTTTCTTTTTGTCGGCTCTTCAGAGTACTTCCTCATTATCCACTCGGTCTATCCATTTAATTTTTAACATTCTTCTTCTTCGTCTTACCCAAGGATGGGCACCTACATCCTCAGAGTGCATTATTGTCCACGACTGTTTATTTGTCAAGCATTACTTGCTCGCTTACTTCTCAGCTAACCTCTATTGTGTAAAGAGGTTTTTACATTGCTAGGTACACTAACTGTTCTTTGAACTTATTTAAAAAATGATTTCATCTAAATTAAAACTTAAAATAATTTTCGCGGCGTACCTACGACCCTCTCACGACATTCCGGTTGAAAATCACATTTCTCTAGACTGGCTACACCGAATGGACAGCCGTGGCCAGGGGAATTCCTCGGCTGAGCGTCGAAGGCCACTCACGAAGGCCTTGACTTGATTTCAGACCCACGGAAGTCCCTCCCGATCGACGTTGAATTGTTAAAAAGTTACGATTATTTTCTGATGCTTTCGATGCATTTTTCAATAAAAAAGAGGTCGTTGAATACGAAGATAAAAGGGAACCTTGGAGAGGAGTGGGCCTCACTGATTTTGCAACACGAGAAAAGAATAGGTTTCTTGGTCACTTATGACTAAAGACGGTACGACAATTCGCAACATTCTGCTGCGGAAAAACGAAGTATCCCACCCGCGCCCTGGCGTCCAAATTCCCTTGGATTTCGCACACCTGTGGCGGTCGGATTACTAGCTGCGCTGGCGATGAAGAGCGGAAGAGAGATAGAAAAGATAAAACTCCTCTTATCTGCTCGGCCTTGCATATGATAAGAAAAACGCTCCCCTGAAAAATAGGTCCTACGTTTATTTTATCGAAAAGTAACAGGAAAAACCATCATGCGAGTTTTTCCGTGTGAATTGAAAAGTGTCCAATAGGTGATAATGACTACGGAGCCGAAAGATAATTTATTTTAACTTTGGGCCTGAACCATTTCAGAACCCGTATGAAGTTAAGTGACTAGGTAAGGGTAGAGCACTTCATTTACCTAAGTCGGCGAATATCTCAACAAATTTCACCAGTAAGCTTCGGTGAAATTAATCATTGGGGGATGGACAAGCAAGATCAAGGGAAGTCACCTACGTCGAATGGAGAAGTGAAAGAAGTACAGGAAGCAGTGAGCGACTCCCAAGAAAAAAGAATCGGAGGACACATAAACAAAAGATCATCACTTACTATAAAACGAGAGGTATCTGAGGAAGGGGTGAGCGGCTATTCTTGAAATTTGACGTAAAACTATGCTATTTCCATTGCGAATGACTTTGATGAATTGAAATCTCCAGAGGATATCAAAATTTCTTCTGGATGATAAATTACGGCCTACCTAACTGGCACCAGTCCACATTATTCTTTTCTTTCACTCTTTTGAAAAGTTAAGGTGTCAGTATTAATCTCTCGAAAGAAATCTCTACATGCTTCTTAAGAGTTTGAAAAATCCTCTGAGTCAGGACCAATTAGAAAAGCGGGACACGAGTTATTTGTCACTACCATCACTCATAAAATAAATATTAGTTACTGGGGACAGGAAATTTTTCGAACATGGGATATCCAAAGAACATTAGCTTCTGTCATTAGTCCAAAGCGCTTACCTCATTCAAAATTCGCGGGTCGCAGATAACGCGGGAAACCCCGATGAAATCTGTACAACACCTTGACAAAGTTTAAACTAAGACTGTAACCTTGATAGGTGGATGGTTTTCGGGTATATTTACTTCATGTAGAGCATTTTGTGGCTCAATGTTTCTTTCGCGTTGCAGCGAGTGGGTTCAGGAACTAAGTTGTTCGCTTCCGAAGACGCCTGTCGTCGCTGAAATATAGAGCGAAAGCCATCACCTGTGAAAGGCTACAATAACCTATAAACTCACTTAACTGCAGGGAAAAACCATTAGGAGACACCATGTTCCATTAGTCGTAAACTTTATATCATAATTTAAAAATGAACCATTTTTGATCACAAATTAAGTAGCCATTAAGACATTTTAAAACTCTCAATTGCTTCTTCTCTCAACTTCTATCAATTGCTTTTAAATGGAGACCATAATTCTGGAGACTAATTTTTGGGGCACAGGCCAGATAATAAAATGTCTATGCAACTGTGATTTTGTAATATCTTTGAAGAACTAACCTATTAATTATATTTCTCCATCATGTATATTTTGTAAGTAAGCAATTTTTCTCTCACAGTAAATAAAATTATGATACTTTAAGCCCCGGAATCAGGTACATTAATAATTTACCGTAACTTATAACATTTAGTTATTCTTAATTATTTTATATTTAATGCTGTTGCCCAGTTGGATGGTTAGATTTATCAAAATTGGAGATATTTAATAAAGGTAATAAGGCTTTAATAAATTTCATCTGTATAATTATAATTTTTGTGCACGAGGAATGGATTGAGATGTGAGTTAGATTTATTCCATTTGCATTACACTTAAAATAGCTGAATATTATGGAGTGGTGTTATTTTACTTTGATGAAACATGAACTCATATTTCAAAGAAGGTGAGAATGTTTGATCATAACATGCACTCTATGCAAATCTCTTGGATGCATTACCTACAATTAGCCTCTTCTTTTTCTCTCATATGTTGTGTTTAGTTGCATCACCTTTTTATGGAAAGGAAATATTTTCTTCACCAAGAGAAATATTTTTTCTACAACAAGAGATGTAGAAAACTTTTCATGGGGAAACAAATTATACAGAATGGTAACTAATGAGGTGGTAACTAGTGGTTGGTAGTAACTTAAGTAACCGATCGGTATGCATTCTTTTCACAATTGCCACTAAAACCTTAAAAGTGAACGATTAACTACAGTAAGGCAATCAATCATAAAATGCATCATGCACAGAACTGAATCCACAATTCAGAGTCATCAATTGCACAGATTTTGTAGCAACATATTTGCCATTAACTGTAATTAATCTGAAAATTCACAAAAATTGATGTCAAAAGGTACAACATCCTTCCTGTGTATGATATAAAATTTTAGTTGTACAGTAGTCAGTAGAACTTATTCATTTCCCCAAAGCTAACCTGAAAAGCATGTCTGTCTCTCCTTAATGTCAAAATAGGTTTTTTCATTGATATTAAGGAGACAATTCTCTTTTATCTGTACCTGGTCAACGCCTCGACTTTTTTTTAGAGTATTCAGAGTTCAAATGGAGATTGTGACCATAGCCCACTTCTTAGAGCACTTTCAAGAGAAGATTTACAAAAAGAAGAATGCAAAACTTCAGATTCTGAAGTTGAGTCACCGTTAGTGAAAAAAGGTACGTAATACTTTTACTATGAAAAATACATTAGGCAAACAAGGATGCCATCCAGTTTACACAAATATATCACTCCAAATAAATTCAAAATGAAAACATTTACTCTTTTAAACAAATGATTTATATACATATTGTGATATAACTTACCTCTTGCTATTTTATGGTCCTTCAAAATTTTAGCAACAATTTCAGCATATCTCCACTGTCCTTCATTTTAATCTTCCTCAAAATCTTTACATGTTTGATTTGATCATCTGAAACTAGAATATAAAAAATCTAATTTTAGTTATACAAGGTGTGTACCGATTAATGCATTTTTTTCTAATTTTATGCCTGGGATTTTAAATTCTGAATTCCAACATTTCCTGTAGGTACTATAAAATCATGTCTCTGCACATCACCTCATGATGGACGTCAGCTGGTGAATTTAGATCTTAACATTCATGTAGATCAGCTCTTCACCATGATATTTACTCCATCAAGTTTTTATAATGATTTTCACTCTGCAAGAAAAACAACTGGTAAGAAATAAATTCTTTCTGTAATCTTAGCCCATGAGAGGAAAAAAGGTGAAGGTGATGATTCTATTTTGGTTATTCTGCAAAAACATTACGATATTATGACTTTCTTTAAATTTTAACTGCATGAGAGTATACAAGTGTAAGTGAGAAGACTGAATTGCTTCAGCATTAACTATACATGGCCTGAATTTCCATTCCAAAATCCACAACTGGTTTTTGGGGGTGGCAGATTATTCAGTGTTTTTCGATTCTATACAGTGATACCTCAGCTAACAAATATAATTCATTCTGGAATTACATTCGCTGGCTGAAGCAGAAACATGATTTCACTGAGATCTCTACAGAAAATCGTTTAAATCATTCTGGATGCTGTCCACAATTTAAAGAAAAGTGTTATAAAATAGTAAAAAAAAACACTTTAAAAGGGCAAAAACTCACCAAAGCTGAGATGAATAGCTTAGAAAGTTCAGCTCCCCATGTGGCTGCATTATGTTAGTGTATCAACTATATCAAATATATCATTTGTTAGCCATATCTGAATTTGTTAACCAAGACCGAAAAACAAAAAGAATAGCAAAGATATGCTATTCAGCAAGAATAGCAAAGATATGCTTATGCAAAGATATGCTAAACCAAGACTGTACTTGGATACAATGCTGATACTGTAACATTAGATTGTAGCTAAAGAAAAGAGGCTTTCAACCTCTGATGATATTTACACCATTATGGAAACAAAGGGTTATTGGTAGATTTTAGAGATTGGAAAAAAATTTGGAAAAAAGGAAATGTGAAGAAAATTTAATTCACATGGCAATTAAAAGCAAAAGGAATCCAAAATTTAATACCCCATTCATTCAGATGTGGATGGCGTTCTTCACTTAAATTTCTCTCCTCTCAGCAAACTATTTCAAAACAATGTACCAAAGTAAAAATGTCAATACAACAATAGTTTAAATTCAGGCTCTCAGCATGGGAAGCTTTTGAAAATAGCCACTGAACCAATTTGATCACTTAATTCATAATGAACACCTTTCAAGATACATATGCACTAGGTGTAACCTAAGACTGATGTCTCTGATCAAGATTGGAATAGAGCTGATGGTATGCACTTCCTGAAATATTTCTACCTTCTACCCTTCCATTCCTATCCTTGTATATATTTCCTCATGGCCTGAAGAGCCTGATTGTGCTGACCAGACTTGAAAACATAGGCTGAATCTTTTGGATTCCCATTCTAAACTACCTACTCCTGATTAACAATCTCTACCTTGAGATTCGAAGAAGTAATGGATATTATAAAATAATTATAGAGACACATGAGAAAAGGCATATAATTTTCATTAAAGCAGTATCAAAAAGCTTTTGAAAAACACTGGATAAAAATTTTTAATTCTAAAAAACATTGGTTCTGTGTAAGAGCGGAACTCTTGGTACTCATCTTTTCAAAATAGAGACTGCAATTATATTATTGTTATTTATTAAAAATTATCATTATAAATACATTTATTATAATTAAAAATGTATTTACTTATATAAATTATTAGAAATATATTATTAATCCATTCATTATTAGAAATCTTCTCCAAAATTCATTATTAAGTTGATGATTTATTTCTATGTGAATGACTAATACATACTAACAATTAGTTTACTATGTATATTCATCACTGCAGATATAGTTCAAACACCTTGGGAACAAGATCCAGAAACAGGGGGAAAGAAAAAGAAAGTGGAATTAACAGTCGCTTTGAATAAACCTGTGGGGCCCAAAACATCTAGAGTGACTGAGAATTTTGTAAGATAACACCTTCTGTCATGTAATACAATATGGATAACAAACAATTGTTCAAATTATAAAATTAGTTTTACTTTACTTAACTGCCACTTAGATGACACAATAAGGTATTAAGCAAGATAATATTAATGTATACATGTATTTAACTATGGTTAACTGTAGATCATTAATGGAAATTATGGTGAGTGTTAACCCTTTCGTGCCAAACGACTGATTTATCGGGTGTTCATAATCATCCCCCCAGTACGGACGACCTTTTTTTTTGTCAATTCACAATTTAGATAAGTCTTAATTAATGAATAAAAAATGATGACCTCTTGCAAATGTATTATAAAAACTAAATGATTTATTTTCGATTACATATCCAAACTTTTGCCACCGCTATGAAATAATATTTTTAATGAATATTAATTAGTGTGATTAAAAATGACAAAATAATGTTTTGTAAAAATTTGGTAAATTATATGGATGATGAAATGCCACCACAAAAATCTAAACAAGCAGCTTGCAACAAATCTAATTTAAAATAACATAAATAATATTGAGGAACTAGTTTGGTACAGTTCACCTATATTTTTAGCAATTATCAAAATTTGACATTTTTGCCTTCCTGGACACCATTGTAATTCTCTTTTTAATTGACTTTTCTATAGGCTGTTTAAGACACAACCTATGGTAACTGTAAGATAACTCACCTAGTTTCCCATAGGGAAAGACAGTACATAATTGTAGTTTAAAATTCTGCATAAAGTACTGTGCACTATAAATGAGAATTATGTAGCAGTTAGAAGATTTCATCAATTTTCACCCCTCCTCTTGTAGCAGCTTTAATATCCATTAATAATTAAACTCAAAGAACTGACTAAAAATTTATTGTTGTGATTCAATATATGTACCTCAGAAGTATTTCAGTGTACTGATAATACACCAATCTGAATTTGTTCAAAGGGTGAAAATAATAAAAACTGGTAAAGATGAAATTCACCAGTAACAAATGTAAATCAAGAGGAAGTCATAATATGGAATGCTATCAAGTATGCATTCTATAGGTAATCTCCAGAACATCATTTTTATTCCCTGTTGAAAAATAAATGACCTTATTTTAACCCAGATGTCATAAAGTTCATTTTGTTCTCCAGGATCCAACATCCCTAAATTGTAACCTACTCACTCTTCTTGTGATAATTCAGGTCATGCTCCCATGCAGCAAACCAGGGCACCTATATAGCTTGGATATGTGTGCCTACAACTCTGGATTTCGTTATGCAGATGCCTTCCATTGCTTCACTCACTTCTGCCTTCGTGATACAACACTAGAACCTGACTCGAAAGAAAACAATATGAATGCAGATAATACAAGTCAAGACTCTCAAAGGAATTCAAAGTTGTCTACTGCCTCTATCAACTTCACAAGCAATTTTTCTGTCTACACAAAACTTGTGTATACCAAATCTGTGTGGGCTCCAGTTAAATGTAAGTCAATTACACTAATTTTTTAATCAATACACTCTCACTTGAGTCAACTCACATCTCACTTGAGCCAACTCATGATGTTATTTATATATATATATATTATTAACAGCACATGCCTCAAAAATACTAACGAGAATTATCAACCGGAGGATGGAGGGAAAAATCAAAGAAAACTTATTGGAGAACCAGTTCGGATTTAGAAAGAATAGGGGAACTAGAGAGGCAGTACTGAGCCTGAGAATATTGGTAGAAAAAA
>WURS02260642.1:0-19224 GCA_011762765.2 Rhinocypha anisoptera | reverse complement strand
AGTATCAAAGAAAAATCAGTCACTATAAGTAATAGGTTGAAAATTAATGTGCGCGGCTAAGATAATCAGTGTCGTCTCCTAAGATTTTTTCCAGGTTTCCCCCTTAATGCCAAAGCTTTGGTGGACTCTCTGGTACATGGTGCATGGACTCAGATCAGTAGGTGTCTAGCAGTCAGCGTCGAGTTTCATTCATCACATTGCAGCTGAATTTGCTCCCCAGTGAAGAGATAAAGCTGTGAGACATGCACAGTGACCTATCCTTTAGGCGTGCGTGATAGTGGCTTCCTCTGACCCGACTTCTTCTGATGGAATAGGGCCACGGAGACACTACCGCTTTCGCACTGCGTAATTTGCTATTAGAGAGTGTCATCAAAGGGTTTTCCCACTGCTTTGATTCCGCTCTTCGTAACGTAGCAGCCTTTACGCCTCTGCAGGTACCACCAATGAACGATGCTCGTTCATGAGCGGAGCCTCCTTTCGCCGCTTTGTCAGCCTTTCCGTTGACGGAAATTCCTACGTGGGCAGGAATCCACAGAAAAGTCACATTCGTTCCTCTCTTTGTCGGTGATATAAGGGGTCCATATATCTCCTGGACGAGGGGGTGTCCTTGGGAAAATTCATTTGACCTTACTGCATTCAGGGTGTCAGAGCAAATGAGGAAAAATCCCCTAGCGCAGTCGATCACAGGCTTACATTCTAAATGTGTGTATATACCTATTTCAATATACATAGATTGCATGATTATTTAATCATAAATATACCTAAATATGTTGAAGATAGAGAAATTGAAATAAACATTCAGAGAAAAGACACAAAGTTTAATTTTCGGGAAAATTCTCGATGTGCTCCGTCGTCTTCCCGGCCCATGTGGGACGACCCCAGATAATTTGACTGCGAGTGAAGTTTTATGTCGAATCTCTGTGTGTTTCTGACGATCTGTATAGCTTCATGTTCTTCGCCGAATGGATGTTACAACGATCGCATTCGGCGAATTTGCCAGACAATTACACGTAAGTGGTTAAGGTCTGAGTTCTTAATCAGCAAAAGTAAAACTCGATACAAGCCAGCAATCATAAAATTCGCTTATGCTTTATAACGCTTTGTCTAAAATATACTAATACATTACCGTGATTATTTTAATTGAGTTCGTATCAAATTAATCTCGCTTAACACAACGAAAGTAATTGATATAGCAAAAAGTTGTCGATTTGCAACGATTGAAATGAAGGGAGATAGGGTTCAAGCGTAAAATGAAGCCATTATTCCTGTATTTTAGGCTCATCATGTATATTCCTTTTTAAGGTTAAATAAATATTTCCGTATATAAATATTTTTGCATTATAAATTTTAAATTCAATTGAGCCTTTTATTTGTTATTTTTACTTAGGTTTTAATGAAATGGGCTGTACTAAATTGGGATATGCGATCTCAAAATATCCGTTAAAATTCAATGGATGCCTGACCGTCGTCATTTCATTCGGGCAAGAATACTCAAAGAATTTTCAGGAGCAAGGATGGGAGTCAAGGGAGCATAAAACGTGGATTGATCTATGAGAACAACGGCTAGCATGGAACGTGAAATAGGTTCTATCGGCCGTCACGATTACTTCCGGGTCTCCTGTTTGCTTTGGAGCCTTGCTCCACAGCACTTAAGGCGTACTATTCGATCCTATTGTTGAAAACATGCAGGGGGTTCACGGTCTCTTCACAAATTACATCAAAAGGCTCTCGAGCCGCGATCTTTTTCCATTGTGCCTGAGATTGCGTGCTTATGATTTTCTTGTCGATTGGATCGAACTTCCGTATATTTAGCATGGAAACGGTTCATTATTATTAGATAATTGAAATAAGTATACCGCTGTAAGATAAGTTATTCGGGGTAAAAATAAAATTTGCATGTTCTTGATCACTCTAAAATGATATTTTTGTGAAATTCACTTAGTTTATCCAGTGTCAATTATTCAGTTAAATTCGAATGGTTGAACTTGGATTCATCACATAATATGCATCTTAAAAAGATTTTATTTATGGTGGGGAAAAATTTATTGCAAAATTCAGCGCATTTATTAGTCTCATTTCTTTCACCACTGACATCCATTCGCCTGTGTGGTAATTGGAACTCGCAATATCCTATAATTTTTGCCGAAGACAAGACGCAGAAAAAAAACTTTATTTTAAGGATGGGTTATATGAACTCATAATGGTTTTTTCAGATTTTCATTGGGCTTTTAATTAGAATAGGTGACATATAATTTATTCTTGGCTTTCATCTCTTATCTTCGAATCAAAAGCAGTTTCACCGGTATTCCACTCTTGTCTTTCGACATTAAGATACGCGCTGAAAATACCGAAAAACCCAATAACATCGAACGAATCTCACAATCGCCATCACTCGAAATTTATTTGAACAAGTTATCTACCTCGGATAAAAAATAAACATATATATACGAAAAATCTCTATAAATATGTTCGAAGAATTTCGGAGCCCATAATTTCGAGGAATTGTGGCACATTCGGTGTGGCCTGGTTCGGGCGTGAACATAGGTAGCGAGTCGTTGGATACCGTAATAACACGTCAATATCGCAATTCGTGAGGAGAGACGCGAGTATTCTTCTTCTACTTTTTCTACGTGTTGCCCTGCAAGCCGCCGCATGGCAGGGGGTGAGCCACAAACCAAACATTCACATGCACTCCCAAGTGCAAATGTTAGGAGACACATATTACACTCAGAATGAAGTAACTCGCATTCAAAACAAAATAGCAAAACATCTTCTGCATCATGCGGGTCAATGGCAGACTGCTGTTATTAAATGTAAAATAAAATAATTTCAAAGTTATCTTCAGTTTCAGAGATGGTATAGCTATTACTTTTATTGTTGCACTTATCTGTTCCAGTAGAGCGGTATTAATTTTGCATGTTGAACAGGATATGTTTATCATTATATCCTGAGGCAACTTGTGAGTGGACGGTGTGTGCCTCCAAAAATCATGCTTGAAGTTAAAAATCTCATATTTCAAAATCCTCATACATCCTCGGTTAACTCACAGAGGCTTCTTTTTAAAGCATCCCGTTTAATAATTAATAATATATTAAAATCATTGTCGAGAAAGTTTTGTTTCCATACTCCATTCACTTCATAGCAGAGAGGAAAAATTGGTGAGGCAACTAAGCATGGACATTGACCAAGTGCTCTAAGGAAAAGGATAAAGAGAAATATTAATATTTCAACTCTCATAGATCGCAAGACCCCGTGTTTTCGTAAAAGTTTCACTCTTTGATGTGATTTAATTTCACTTAAGCTTGTTTTTCCTTAAATCCATTTTGATCCTGCCGTGTGTGACATGATTTTCTATACTGTTTCTACATTCGGCCGCACTGGGAGCATTCTCATTTCATCCCTTTTCCCGTTCTTCGTCCTGCTTTGAATTACCGACTGACCCTCGTTCTCCGAATTCATCTCAGCTGGAAATTCTTGGGCGAATGAGATTTGATTTTCTTTGAGTAAGCAGCGGTGGGACGTAAGGAGATGAAAGGGGGACTTGATGAATGTTGAAGATTCCAGCGAGAGGAAGAAAGAGGATTTTCGAGGAAATAAACGAAAAGAAATCATTGTTTATTCTCCCATCCAATCCCTTAGATCTTCCCAGTCGGATGACATTCATCTTGTAACACTTTCCCGTGCATCATATCCCATATTCATTGAATCTTAATTTGAGTGTATTGTAGCGTCAGAATTATTTGTATCATTCTCTTCCTCGGGAGTAAACCATAAAAAACGCCGCACACTTCCAAATTTACGTCTTTATTCTCTCGTTTCTCACTTCACACAATTTTCCCGTTTCTCATTTCGCACTCAACAGTCCCCGCTATTCCTCCACAACAATCCCCGCTATTCCCCTTACACAAACACCAGACAAACACTTTCCAACAACCGACCATCCAAAATTCTACTCCACATCAACAGCAATGAATCAACCAGTACACAACATCACAACAATAGGCCAGACGTTACTGTATGCGTATGCGATCCGTTACGTGGTTACCGTAAAACGATACGCAGGACCCACGAGTGGTGCTAATACGTATCCATAGCAACGGTTTCTGTTGAAGGTAAATACGGTTAACACCCATTTTGCAGTGTTAATTGTCTTTCGTGAAAGGTCTAGTTATCGGAATTGAGGTATAATTTGGAGTATCTCACTTCAAATATCGTACCAGGATCATAGTTCGTCGGTTAGACTTTCAACTGAAATCATGGGTCTGTGGCTCAATTAAATATTATTGTATATAAATTTTCATCCATTCACTGTGCTCCTTTGAGTGATTGGGTGATATTCTTGTTCCAAACATTAAAATTGTTATATTTTATAGACAGTAACTATTCCTGCTTACTTTATTCCCGTCACCGATTTTACCATGTTTTTTTATTAAAAATAGTTTAAAATACAGAAAAAATTATTTACATGGAATTCATTTGTTTTCATCACCAAGCTTATTTGCGTGACAACGTAAAGTGTTAGCTGTTGAGCCATTGCTTTGCTGCATTCTTGAAGCCTATAGGGTTTTCTTCGTTCGCCTGGAATTTTTTGGGAAAATTGTGCATATTTTACTAGAAATATTCATAAATTAGTAGAAGAAGTGAAAAAATTAAGGTATTCGAGAGCGTGGAAAAGTCGCACGTAAAATACTACTGCAAAACTGAAATGGCTATATAAACAAAAAGATTTAGCGCTCAAACAGCCTACCTCATCAAAAAAGAATGTGGGGTTTATTTTTTCCTTAGCAATGCATTGTTTTTTTATTGGAGCGTGGTGTGAATAGCAGCTCTATGGCCCGTAATATGGCGTATTATAATATGCTGGCATTTTCTTTACGTGTGTTGCTTGTGGCATTACAATAAAAGTTATAGCACGGAAAATTCCAGCTCCTCCGTCTAAAATCCAAAGATTTTAGCTGAAGGAGGGAGCCTTCATCGGGCATTAAAACCTTAACCCCCCCATTAACTGATTGAGTTTTTTCACCATACCAGCATTGTACTAACTGCGTTTTTGCACACCTTCCGAGTTATTAAATCAAAATATTCTTAAGATATTATATTTATTTTATCTTAACACATAATTTTATCAATTGGTTTAACTTGTCAACAGTTTTATCTGAAAATATATCAAATTAGGTGTCTAAACAATCAAACAACAACACATTAAAATAAAAAATTTTTAATGAGGTCTTTCTCTCAAAGGAAAATGTAACTGGGTCAAATAACGCTTTACGACAAATGACGCTGACGGTTTTATACACTTTTGAGTATTTTTCGCTAGGAAGTATTAGAATCATCTAGGCTGAAACATATAAAAAGCTAAACATGGAAGTTCCCTCCTGTGACTGCATTAGCTCATGCTTATCTTTTCGAAAAAATCTTTTCGGATATTCCAGTTTACACCCCCGAATACTTTGGTGGGCTTGGCCTTCGAGGACTCAATACTATCGAAGTCATGTTGTCATGGAAATGAAGACGTTGATTCCCTGAAGTGGCACATCATGTATTCAGAAATGGCAGGCGTTTTCATGGCGAGAAATAGACCACGCATGGGGAAATTGTGTTGCTTATGTGGGGCAAGTGCATGTTTGGAGTCACTTGGTTTTCGGTGTCTATAAACTGTATTAATTCCAATTGCGATATTTTCTGCAATTTTTAAAAAATATTTTAGTTTATCACGTGCTTCGTAAAAGATAATAATATAAATGAAAACTCTTTGTTGCCTAATATTGAATAGGTAACCTGTGAAGTACATTAAATTACTTAAATACTACGCTGCAGTTTTTAAGAAGCTGGAACAGTAACAACCACTATTAAAGGAAGCATTTTTTTTTGGTGTTTAGTTCTACAATTTACTGAATCTCAATGAGTTTTAATTTCAGTGCCATCCTCTATTGCAGTTTTGAGGTGATTTCAAAAGTGTCACAGTCAGTAGAATAGGTTCATTCATTAAAACAAGTCAGTTTTCTCGAGAGCATTTTCTATTTGGTTCCAAATAACCTCAATTCTCACATATACGTTTTTCATAATGCTCACATTACCAACACACAGCTGCAGTACTCCATGTATATATAAAGTAGATTTTCTGGATATTTCGTGGGAAATTCATTGGCTCCTATGAAAAGTGGGAATTCATAGAAATATTCTTTGGGTAACTCCCAAGAAATTTGAACTACCCTAAAACTCAGAATATTTGTAAATAATCACCTACTATTTCAACTTTAGCATCAATTTATCAAATTATTCCTGATCGACAATTGCTTAATCGTTCTATATTATGAGTAGAATATTACTCTCCGTTACTTTTTCGTCATCACGAACTAAATACGGTAAATGGAAAATTACGTCAAAGTAGATTCTGGAAATAAATATTCAAACCTAGCGAAGAGACACTCACGAAGGAATTCTAGACGTTTGGGAATGAGACAGGAAGCAATTGGAATACTGCAGGCAACCAGTATTCCAATTGGTATGCACCAAAACAATTAAAGAAAACATAAATAGATAGCGAACTGTACGGGAACATTTTTTATTTTAAAACACTTCGTATGATGCTGTTAACTATTAAGCTATATCAAAATTAGAAACACACTTAGGGGAGATGAACGAAGAATAAATTAATCAGAAACAAGAGTGGAAAAAGCTTTCTCAGAACAAGTCAAAGGAAAAACTGTATGTCAGAGCTAACAGTATTATCTTTGACAAAGTAATCAGTTTATATAGTTTCTCATAACAATTAATTTTCTGCGGCCGGTAGATGGCAGATATAAAGAGTCAACAGTTGAATGTTTGGAAATTGTAGTGCTACGCAATTATGTTGATATTGAGTAAATAAACTGAACTTTCAACAATGAAAGTTATTCGTAGAAAGAAAACTGAAAAAAATTGGACATAAATATCACTATAATTAGTCACTATAAAAAAATATATGTACTAAAAAAGCCACTATAATTTAATTTGGAAATCATTGAAATGAGTAAAGGAAATGAAAAACTGAACAAATGTCCAAAGATGGTATCTTTCGAACAGTTGTAAATATAATATGTATCAAATACAGTAATATTTTAATAATAAAAAATTATTTATTTTGAAAAAGGTACCACACAAATAAAGACGATATGTTCTCCGTAATGTTTACCCAACCTTCACCGCTAAGAAACTAATTATCAGGAATCATATATTATCTTACAGCCCTGATTTTTATAATACCTATTCAATGCGAACGCTGTGAAATGCTGATTAAAACGCATTGGATAATCTTGGTATGAGTTTTGACAAAAAAGTGACTTTACACAGTTATTATAAGTTATAGGCATATTTTAAATTCTGGTTTTCGAATCCTCTTTTTTTCCTTCTTTTTTTCATATCATTATCCCCAATTAACATCAAACCGCACCCGTACACAAGAAATATATTTAGAACACACCCTAAAATATTTATTATATTCTTAATTCATTCTATTGCAGCAGTCACAATTTAAGACATCCTTAACCTTAAACACATTGCAGCAATTAAAAACCGTTATGTACACAAACCCACCACTCTTTGAGTGTACTTTTCATCTTTCAATTTACAATCTAGAGATTATTGGATTTTGAATTCTCATCATAACTAAAGATAATGTAATTCCAAGAATATTGAGCGAAGCCATTGAAACGGCGAAGAATAAAAACAATTTCAACAGAGAGGAGAATTACGCCCTCTCTAATTCTTGGAAACGTTTCCTCCAAAAATCTGGTGAAACAACCAATGAAAATGCACCCACCTGAGGACCAATCAGAGCGCAGCTTGTGAGGCTTAGATGTGTACAGTATATACAGACGGTCAAACTCTGCAGAAACTACTTCGGACATGAAGACGCTAGCTGCAACGCTGGAGAAACTGTTGTCCCCACAACATGGACAGACCCGGAAGAAACCCCGGAAGAAGCGAATCTTCAAACCCGTGACACCGCGGAAGCCTCAACCAACAATTCCAAGAATAAATCGAATAAGAATTCTATCGTAACTTGAATTTCATCAATTTGACAGTTAGCATTGCATTTTTCTCTTTTTTAAATTGGTCAAGGCTGGAGGATAAATAATCGCGGGGAGTATTACAAGAAAAATATTCGACATCCTGGAATGAAATATTTTCCGATTCTTGGTTTGGTTCACCCGTTGGGGTTGGATCAGGTTATTTACTTCCCCTGATTGGAAATCGAGTAAAACCCCGAACTGATTGCAGGGTTTGCGTGGTAAGGGACGACGCGAGGGAGGGAGATTTGGAGGATACCCACTTCTCTCGCTCAAGCGTTAAAACCACAGCAGTGTTGCGGGGCCGATGAGGATGCTTCGCGGACGGCTATGGAGGTGCAATGGCGATAGGTGGGGTGACGGCGAAGGTATGGCGGTGAGGATTCGAATGGGAAAGAGAGAGCGGGGGGGAGGAATAAGTGAGAGAGAGAGAGAGAAATTTGGAGAGAGAAAGGAA
Organism: Rhinocypha anisoptera; assembly: GCA_011762765.2. NCBI lineage: Eukaryota > Metazoa > Arthropoda > Insecta > Odonata > Chlorocyphidae > Rhinocypha > Rhinocypha anisoptera. The sequence goes on along the minus strand of WURS02260642.1, from coordinate 10,713 downwards.
GACAGAGAGGGAGAGAGAGATGGAGAGTGAGAAATGGAGTGAAAGAGGGAGAGTGAGAGAGATGGAGAGAGAAAGAGGGAAAGTAAGAGAGATGGAGAGAGAGGGAGGGGGAAAGAGAGAGTGGGGGAGAGAGAGTGGGGCTAGATACATAGAGAGAGAGAGGGAGAGAGAGACGCGGAGAAAGAGAGAAACGGAGAGAGAGGGGGGCAAAGGAAAAAAGAAAGAGTGAACACTTAACGCTGACACACACCCTCCCACCCCAACCACCCTATATGCATAAACAAACACACGCACACCAACAGACAAACGCTTCGTCCCCCTTTCCAATCTCCAAAACACCCGATGTTATCCCGCCATTTTTTTCCCACGCCCGCCGCCATTCTCGCTGACGCTGAAAGGAAGCGGAGAGTGAGGGAGGGTAGACGAAGGGAGAAGGACGAAGAGGCGCGTTCGATAATGGCAGAATATAAAACGTATATTAATGATAGCTTCTAAAGACAAACGTAAAATATATGAAACAGCAGAGACATCCGCCAAACGGGGAACTCCTCCTCCGTTACTCTCCTTTTTTCTTCATCTACTATTTGCATCTCGCAAAGTATTCGCTGTTTATGCAATTCTGTTCTCTCTCTCTCCCCCCCCCCCACGTGTCACCCTCTGCTTCTCTCTCTTTCGCGCCGATCTGTTTTCCATACAGATACCGAGCCGCGGATTGAAACGGCTCAGGCAGTTACGTGTGCGCCTGTGTGTACGTGTTTAAATGCTAAAAGTCGTCCTGGTTACCGTTCCTCCCCTTGAGGGGAGAGATGACTTCTTCGGTTTCCTAGACTTCTGAGCACACTTGACGCATATTTTTCCCGTGATTTCGGGGTTTTAATTCTCGCTCAAAGGGATAGGAATAAACACTGACTGGGTGGCATGAAAGTTGCACGAATCGCAAGAGTGGTAAACAACGAACGCATCAAATTAATTCCGAAATATCATGTCTGCCTCGCAAGAACGACGCACGAAAGGCGAGTGTTCCCCTCATACTGGCCCAAGTGTGTCACTTAGAAAGAAATGATTGTCGATACAGGCACAACAGACGGAAAGTGCGAGAAAAACGCTGAGAAGCGTCGGGAAAGATTTTATGAAAGTCTCTTGCGCCACGGGATACGCCGAAATGACAGTCGTCCCAGCTTCCGTTTGTCCTGCTCAAAACGCCCTTAATTACAAACTTTTGCCCCGTACCCTAGATAAAACTGAGGAACATTATTAAGGGAGTATAAGAAAAAATGGAAGAACACTTGTGATCCCTGCGAAATTCACATTGCCTCAAAAGGTTTTTTTTTAAATCTTCTATGAACATGACACGGATAAAAAAAATCAACTATCAAACGGAAAACATTGTGAATTAAATGTGTGTATGCAATGTTACAGCATCGGAAATGAGCAGTGTTTCTGCACTGAATTCCGAATTCCGATAATATTAAATTCCAGTATATGAATGGCTGAAAGGGAATAATTCCAAACACACCACTAAAAAGGTTTTTTTTACAGAAGAAATTTGCTATCATAGTCTTTGTGAGTCTTTACGGTCAATAAAAAGAATTCCCTACAAGTGAACTCTTTCGTTGCAGTGCACGGTGTGCGGAGTACTGCAGTTCAAATAATAAAATAAAACAACCACGCGTGATGAAACTGGCTCGAACACTTCAACTGCTCAAACAAAATTTATTGACAACTTCGACGATTACCTTCCTTCCTTACTGAGGCATTCCATTTTGATTTGGACATAACCAAACAGCAGACCAGGAAATCGTTACCTTAGTTACATATTTATTTACTTTCCTTTAATATTAAACAAAACCAAAAACGCCAAAATGATTTTACATCGGCTGAAATAATATCAAGTTATAAAATAAACAAATAATCATAACGAAAAAACAAAAATTAGTAAAAATAACTTATAAAATATAATATATATATATATATATAAACAAATGGAGAACATAGAAAAACGATAGAAAATTAGAATGAGAGGGTTGACCTACTTCTTACGACCAAATTACATTGATTGTATAATATAATGAGGATGATGCAGCAAGATTCTTGTCGAATAACAATTTGATAATAAATATATAATCTGTATGAATATCATATTTATAAATTATTTAAAAATTAGAGTTATTTAGGTGCCTCGCCAGAGCAATCAACCTGAAGATTATTTTCGGACGGTAAGTTTAGATATCAATCGAAATCAAATACTATGCCAATTTAAATCTGGACTCTCAGCTTAGGGCAGTAGGAAGTTAACACAAGAGATTTGAAATTATAGTAAAACACCAAAAACCCAAAAAATCCTCGTTTCCACTAGTTATTTCTATCTTTCCCCGCCATATGATTCACACAAATATTTATTTCCTTCTTGAAACACTAAAATATCTTCCTCAAAAATGGCTTTCTTTCCTGTTTAGCTTTGGTATTATATCCTAAGCAAGCTTACTTAAAGATTAAGAAAATTCCACCATCTTCTAAGACACTCATGTGCACATTTTGAAAGTTTTAAAGTTCAAAGTGATTTCATCCGGTTTTATTGCAATTTGGAGTTGAAGGGATTTAAGGGTTACAAAGGGAAACATTATGTCTGCTTTATGGAGACAATATGTCACCACATCCAATGAGATTAGAACAAATTGTGTAGTTAACAAATCTCACACGTCGTATCCATTAGCTTATATCACTCATGCATGCTAGTCATTCATTGCCCTTCTTCCCAAGTTAATTCCCAAACCTAATGTGTCTCAAACATAATACTTCTATTCTTATCAGTTATAGAATATCCCGCAACAGGAGCATTCTTTTATTATTCATCTACATTTCATTCTATTTAAACACCCTCGAGTATGTAACTCACAATTTATGGACAGTATAAAATCTCTTGAAAAGCTTTACTTGATTTTACACAAGGAAACCTACCAATAAATCGGCATGAAAATACAGATGTGCTTCCACAAACTAATCAATTGGTATTCTAAGAAAACAACCAGTCAAGGCAGTACGTTCTGAGCTTATACTGCCCATACTGATGGGCGTTATGAGGTTTTACAGGAGTATCGATGTTTAGATACCTCCTTTGATTTACCTCGAGAAATATTTGGTCCACGTGATTTCACTTGAAATGAATTTCAATTACGTATCAATTTTTTGTCATTAAAATAAATAAACTCTGAGTTAATATGGGGAACAAGTGAATGAAAAGGATTATAAAATTATGATTTGAAACACATCATGGTGTATTAGGACATATATAATACTATAATTTAATAAAATGATACTTATCACGTTGAATATAATGCAGTGCTCGCAAAGTTGGTGATAATAGATAGAAAAAAGTAAACAAAACACCGAAAAACAGCTGATGCGACATACTGCCAAAACTGTTTCGAGTTATTTCAATCTTCTTCTACGCTAATTCTTCATAGAGACTTTCCCCATTGCATTGTGAAGACAACAATGAAACGAAAACCTCCATTAAGCGTGAAAGAGAATGCCAAGATAGTCACTGCTGTTTCGCACACAGGAGAAATAACAAATGAGAGGGATGTTTTTATTACGTAGTTCTGACCATTATGCGTATATGGTCAATTGGTTTAGTTATTTCATTACCAAATATAAAACATTTCAACAACATGTGATTTGTAATAACGAAACATTAAATGGAGTAATGACTGCTGATATATTCGTGGTGCATGGAGTACATTACATGCGTAAGTGCCTGTCTGTACATGCGTAACTGCCTGACTACATTAATTGGTTTGCATGTCGCATAAAATCTAGAGAAAAGCACAGCCACGAGAGTAGTTGGCACGTAAAGCGTTGGGATTCACATCGTACACGCATTACAATAATAGGGATGTAGTGTCTCATGCGTGAATCCCCGGTCATGCGTACGTCGGGAGTTCTTCAGGGCTTTGCGTAGACGTAGATGTGAACCTAAAATAATAGACACAACTCATTTCATGGTGGCGTTTCCGAGAACTCTTGAATCACGAGTTGCTTTTCTACGCCGATAGTTGGCTTAAAAGTACAGGAAACCGGTTGCGTGTCGACGTGTATTACGGAAAACGAGGTACACGACAAGGAAGATGGATCTTGGAATAAATAAGATACAGACCGAAGCGGGGCGTGATCATTTTAATGGACGAGGCCGAGATGGGGAGGGCTGCGTAGCGATCAAGGGGGGCGGGGGAGGGAGAGAGGGGGATGTGAAGCTCCGACGAGAATGATGAAGTGGGACGCCTTGGGGATGCCCTCGCCGCAGATGAAATAATAAAAAAAAGTTGAGATCAACATCGGCACCATCATCATCCTCTCCGGTCATCAATCCTGGGATTGGTCCGGAGTAGCTCCCCGCTTCGATCTCCCATCGGCCGACCTCGTGTCATTTCCCCAGCTCACGTCTTCGCATTTCTTCGCTCTCGCGTCTTCCTTTGTTTACTTCGCCCACAAGCGGCCGTCCATTTCCCTCGTGCTCCCTTTCACAAGGAGATTCCTCTATTTTCTGGACTCTTCTTCGATTACGACGATACATTTTTTTTTCAAATATCGATAAATGGAAACGGACCCATGCAGTTAGAAGGGGAATGAGAGAAAAGAGAATGCGTTATGTTTTAGGAAAAACGAAACTGCCGTCTCTGGTCGAACGTTTTGATAGAATAGAGCCACGACCCAACAGACTCTTTCACTTCTCTCATTGATCACGAAAGCCGTAATCAGGACGCGTGACAACGGATAGTACGATATTACATGTCACACACATTTATGTATAATTATGTGACATGAAACTGTGTGAAATCATTAAAACGTTCATAAAAATGGCAGATGAAAATGGTCAACATTCTATCAAGTAAACTAATTGACCAAAAATGTTATTGATAATTTTGTTTGACAGGCAAAGGCGCATTTTATTCGGAACTAATTTCAATAACATGTAGTTATCATGTAGGGGGAGCAATTTCCTTTACCCTTCCTTTCCCTTTATAATCAGAGTATCACTCCACGTTTGGTTTAGCTGTAGGTATCAGAAGGCGCCAACCAGATTTGAAACGGGACCCAAAGCCAAAAGCCTAATCCTCCAAACACCGAACTATCATAATTCAAGGAATTGCCTGCATTTATTGGTGATAAGACAAAGAAGGGATTCTGGTACATTTCGTCTTGGGAGGAAGGACTTAAATCAGCTGATGATGTAGTTTCACTACTTGAAACATATTTTTAGAGGCTTTTATGAGCCTGAACTTCCTCCTACCCTCCCATTCCCATCCTTATATACCCTTCCTCCCGATTTGAAGAGCCTAATAGCTAAACCAGACTTGAAATAACCCAAAAAAAGGACTTCATAACGAAATAACCTTTTTAAAGACTCGGCCTGTGTACCAGGATTGTACTAGCAAACATTTTCGGTGGATTACTCCTTTACTTATGTTGAACCTTCTTGCTTTGCAGCCCCATGTTTTTGGAGCATCGTCCCAATGTTTTGATAATACAGTAATGTCAACCCTTAAAAGAAAATTAGTTTTGCAAGTTTTTCTCTTTTTTTGACCATTTTGTATGAATATTTTTTATTGTACCCCTACGCTTAGAGAGAAGTCATCCGTATTTAAAACAGCTATACCATTTGGATCTTTAGGGAATTCAGCATAATATCATTTTAATTAAACGTGTTTCTCCATTGTTTTCTGGTATAGATGTAAGAGAGAGTCCCATGAATATTCTGTGATTTTCTTTCCTTTCCCTGTCATAACTGTAAGATATTTACCTATCACCAACAGCTACAAAACCCACAGAAACTTGCAAATTTTCACTCTTTATTTATATTTTTTCTCTAAGAATCACGTAAATATATGGAAATGAACGAAATTAAATTAATTGGCTATAGGAAAATAAATATAAAAGCATACAATCTATTGTGATCTCCTTATTTAAGTTAAATAATAATCTTACGAATTGCATAGTTTCAAGCGTGATATGGTAGATTTGAAACATTCAATCGCAAAGAGATATCATTTTTCCAATAATATTTAATTTATCGACCTGTTGCAATATACTACATTAATAAATATTTAATGTAATATATTATATCGTCATGTAATCATAATGTAATATAATCATCTATGATAATGACATAATACATAAAAACTAGCCGAGAAATTAAGTATTATTGATTCTATTAGAGATCTCTTTGTAAGTATTAAATAATATATTCTTTTCCGAAATATCTCGTCTTACTAGTGCTGGAAGAGTTGATTACAATATACTCTAGTTAAACTTATTTATAATCTTCTGAAGTTGAAAAAAATACTTAAAGAATTTATTTCTTTAAGCAACCACATTTGAACTCAAAGGAATAAGTTACTTGTAAACTTAGAAGTTAACAAGCCAATACAGAATTATGTCTGCTTTGATAAGGTTTACCTTCATAGTAATATAAGAACTTTGGACATACCAGTAGTTACTCTTCGGAACCAGGAGCACTCGGAATTACTACACGAAATTCCTATGCAATTTTGACACTGAAGTCAAACCTACTTAACTGACATGATTAATTACTATGAAGACAAAATTAATGAATTCAACTACCCAGTAACAGACTGGATCGCTCCCTCTTTACCCCTTAGAAAACGATAGTATAGTGTTCGGGTGTCCTAATTGCCACGCAACAGGGTAGCCGGTGCAGTTTAATGGAAGTGGGAACTGCTGGGCGTGTTCCCGCATGAGCCTTAGCACTGCCGGCCGAGGGACGACGATCCGACCTCCTCGCACAATCAACGTATGGCTCTCACACGGACCCAGAGACCAGGGGCCCGCGATCGTTCCTCAGGGCTGACCAACAAATCGTCGGTGACATTTCGACCCCAGAGTTCAATTTCCAGGAGGAATGCGGAATACTATCGAATCCTTGGACCGTGACGTTATTGTAGTTAGGGCCACCAACCGCAGGCAGCAGCTCTTCGCGCTGGCAATATCGCTGCGTGTATCTTGATTGAGCACACTCGGAAACATTTTGAGGAAAATGTTATTTTCCCGGAAATACCCCACACTATATACTGTTTCAAATTACCGTATAGCATTCAATCGATAGCAGTTCCTCAACCCTCAGTGTTTTCCTTACTTTAAGATATTTTGAATTATATTTCTTTTGTGCCAAAGCCTAGCGCTCCCAGGAGTTTATCTTCTATCATGTATTTATTTATATTTAAAAAACAGCCAAAAAAGCACAAAGGCCTCAAACACTGGCTATATAAATGCAATAAATAGAACAAAAAAATAACATGCAACAAAAAATTATTCAACAGAAATAATACATAAATAAATGTTTACAAATGGCATGGAGGATTAGGTAAAATTAAGGGAGTATTCTGTGGGGGGTGAGATCTAATCAGGAGGCTGAGTTTAAGTAAGGACTGGAAAACGGTTCGTGACAAGGATAGATCTAAGGAGAGAAACTGAGTGGCAGGGGAATTAAATTCTGTAGGGATTCGGTGGAATAGAGATCGTTGTGAAATACAAAGACGGAATTTAGGGGTTGGAAGATGACTATGGTCACAGGTGAGACGTGAAGAAACGCGGATGGAAAATAATAGAAGTAAGATATCCTTTCGGAGAAATTGCATTCAACGTCCGATTGCCTCTCACTATCTCCGTAGACAGTTTTCGTTCCTTATTCTTATTCCCCTCATATGTTCCCGCATTGCCTTCTCCAAACACTTTCTTCGCTTTCACCTTGGTCGATATTTTTATCGTTCTCGATTGTGATATTTCATTGCGGAAAAATCGGCCTTACTCTTGTTAATAAATGACCGAGTTTGAAAAACCTAGGGCAATAGACTACTCTCCAACTTTTCCTGCATCGATTTTTGTTTATCTTCCCATCATCTAGATACCTTTTTGAAACCCAATTCTCTCCTTGAGTTCATATTGAACTATTTTTCTTGTTTATTCCTAAATAATTATTGCTTTCTACTATGTCTACTATGAAAATCCCTTTAATGCTTAAGTTTGTACTATTTTCCAGAACCTTTAAACTTTAGTTTACTTCACACTAATTTTCAACCTTTACTTACGGGAATGAATGACGATTTCATGCAGGGATAAATGAAATTTAATGGCTTAGTAGAAAACCAGAACCTTTTGATGTCGACTATATTTATACTAGTGCAATTCCGTTCGCTTTTAAATCAGACGTTCCCAACCGATATCTCACCATTTATCTGAATTAAAAATGCGTTCTGATAAAATGAAAATCTTATGTTCCCCCACAAATATCAACCCTAGTCGAATTTTGGTCTGCATACTAGCACTATATGGATCAGAAACCTGGTTGAAGAGGAAGGACGATGGGCATATATTGGAGGCTTTTGAGATGTAGGTTTGGCGACGGATAGAAATGATGAAGTGGACAGAGAGGAAGACGAATGAATAAGTTTAAAGGATGGTAGGGGAGGAGAGGCTTTGCAGCGAGAAATCCAAAAAAGACAAGAAAGGTGGATGGAAGGGGTATTCAGAGGCAATGTGTTGTTGAATTTATAGAGGGTAGAGTAATGGTTTTTTAATAACTATTATATTTATATATATATATATATATTATTAAAAAACCATCACTTTATCATGGAATTCCAACAAGAGACGGTCTCCACAGTAAACTTTATAGAGGGTAGAATGTTGGGTAAGCGGGCTAGGGGTTAGAAGAGAATAGGGATTTTGGACAGAATGATAGGGGATAGTAAGTAATCAGATTTGAAGAGGGATTATAGTTAGATGTTGTGCGGCCAACTTAAGCCAAAGCTTATCAAAAACCTTAACCGGTAGTTTACCTCTCAATCAAATACTGATGAGACCAATTTTTAAAAAAAAAATTGAGGAATGCTGAACATCCAATGAGTGAAAAGAGTTTATTTTTACATTTAAATAAAGAAATTCAGAATGGTAGGAAATACATCTCTTCCATTCAATTAATAGGGTTTCTTCAAGTCTGGCACAGGCATTTAGATTATTGGATTATAAATGAGTTGATTAAAAAGCAGCGGAAGGAATGGCAGATTTATGAGACTTAACCAGTACCTAATTTCGGTTCTCATTCATTAAAAGAAAAATAATTACTGAAAATTAAGAAGATTAAAAAAACAATGTAACCACCATATTTTGACTGAAAATGGAACTATAAAATATTTGAGAGATGGAATGCACTAATTTTAAACGTTTGTTTTTCCATGGAAGATGAGACACCATAATTCTCTTACACTGAAATAGCCCGATTTTTTATCCATCTCATATTAGATATCGTCTTTGGCTCGACTATGTATCTCATACACATAAGGCTATAAATTTCTGACTGATTTCAATCACTCAATGACGCAAATTCCTGGGTACTCAAACTGTCGGCCTGAAATTTTAGCGAAGGTTCCTATTCGTCCGGTAAATATGGAAACAAAAAACTCCAAGTTAGTGTCCCGGATTCGAGTCCAGGGACGTTTATTTTAGCCATGTAAAGTTAAGTTAGTGGAAGCGTAAAGTGTTTAACCTAAGTTTCATTCACAAGGAAAATCTGACAATTTTGAAGTAAAAGCTACTGACTTAAAGATTCATCTTGGCATAAAGACAATATTTTCCTATTTTATTTGTGTTTATTAATATATATCTAAAAATCTAAAGAATCGTACAAAAACAGGATATCTTTACGCTTTTGTCAGGTTTTTGGATACCGTATTGTTACTTTTAAAGAGTTTGGTAAACAGAAGTGCCATTCATGTGTATTATATATAATTATAAAGACTTTTTGGATCAAATATAATTATTAGAACTGAACATTGATCGGTACTTAAAATGGCCAATAGCCACGATGAGAGAATTTGGCCAAAAACCATATTTTAGAAAAAATATCATTGCTATTCTTTCCTAATATTTTAACAGTAGTGTTAGGTACAGTGTACCAAGCGCTACCTGCTGCAACTCATCTTATTAGTCGTGACTTAAAGTGAAAGATGCAGATTTATTTATGAAACTAACTTAGGTGATTAACGGTGGTTTTTCAGTTATCGCGGGTTAATAAAGTCAAAAAAGGGCATTTTTTACTTAAGCGCCAACTTGTGAAGACTGAGTTCCCGACATCGGTATCAACAGAAAAATAAATCCACCTGTATCTATCTAGTTGTTCATTTCTTGCTTTCTCTCTCTCTCCGCTCTGCCTCTCCTTGGGAGGTCTAAACACTGCTTCTTCAGTCGTTCGTACACTTACTTTCCTCTCGTAACACTTCAAAAATCTATTGCATCCATCGAGAACTTTATCGAATCCCCGAATAAATTTTTCCCGATTGGTTCCATATTCATGTGGCACACACTCCGGACATGGCATAACTAATGTTGAAATCTGCCTTCCCTTTACTTTTCCAAGACATTCACCCAAGTCTCCGTCCGATGAAGCCCCCCACCACCAAGCTTCCTTGAGCCGGATCTATAAAATTCTTTCAAAAAACCCTCGCAACCTTCTCCGCTCTCGGTAATCTTCTCTCACAATGCCTAAATGATGAGGCCGTGGCGGACATTTTGAGAGTGCCAACGTTTTTCGGGACGTAACCTCCACACTTTCCACCTCCCACGATCACCCTACGCTTTCATTTTGTGCAGCCGCCCGACGGCGATCCTGCGTGGGCTTTTACCCCTCGACCCTCTCTC
>WURS02260532.1:0-19228 GCA_011762765.2 Rhinocypha anisoptera | reverse complement strand
AATCACAAGTGTTTTTACTTACCCTACTTCATTATGGATAGGTTCCACGTAGTGAAGCCTGAAAGCGTTACATTTGTATATATGATATGTTTCCTTTAATGTCTCCTTATTTTCAGCTTTTACAATAAATGTTGCTATGATATTTCAGGAGAAGGTAATGTAAACTCTATACATACTATATAAATAATATATGACATATAAATAAATACATTATAGTGACAGTGATGGTTTTATATTTATGTCAGTGACATGTGGGCTGAGAGACGGCTAGGATATTAAATATGTAACAAGTTCATAAGAAACATGTTTTTAATAATTATGGTATTTTATGCACAGCTTCTAAGAATGAATACCAGACACTTAAACTCTCTTTACTTTCTCCATAAAGAGATATACATATATGTATTTCTGTAAATAATCCATAGTATAAATCTCTGGAGCAATCTGTCAGACCCCACATAACTAATCTCAAAAATGAATTGTTGCATTTGTTTAAAGTGTCAAACATTTTCATCAACAATATGTTTTGATCTAAATTTGGGCTAAAAAATTTTTGTTAATATCAGATTTCTTTGTGTTGTTTTTTTGTCCTGCCAATATATCACTAGTATTGAGAGATAGGATGAATAGAATACTAAAAAGTCATCAATTTACAAGTGTGTGTTTAATAAACAACGATAAGAATTAAAAATGAGAAATCAGTTTAAATTAATTAAAAAAGTGGTTGTCTCCTGAAGCTAATGTCACTTATACAGCTATTAGTATTGAAGCTACCATATAGACAGTCAAACCTCTCATCCACAGACCTCCCATCAACAGACATCCGAGGCAATGGACAAAATCTGCAGGAACAAATCTATGAAATCGACAGCGATGTATTAATGCTCAACAGTTCTCATTAGTTCACAAAGTTGATGTTGATATATACTTGCAAAGATGGGAAAGGTGTTGTTCATAATCGTATCAAGGTTCCTAAAAGCAAGGAATTGGAAGAGGTAGTGTACAACAGTGATCAGTAGACGTGAACATTATCATAGATCAGAACGTAGATTGCAGACTCCGCTAAAAAAATTAGCATGCTGGAATTAATTATTCATTTTAAGCTGTTGACATGTTTATAGGATTTACATTGTGACCAGTTACTATAGTGCTTTTATAACTCAAAAATTATCCCTTCCCATCTATGAACAATCTGCTTTAACCCTCCAGCTGTGGTAGCTTCTTTCTTTCATGATGGCTGTGTGGGAGAAAGTTGGAGTGGCATTCTTCTCTTCTGGTGCCGTCAAAGGTTTAGCAGGAAGCAGACCCTCGTAATCTGGGATGACCCTTATAATCAGTGTCGCCCATTTCCCTCCGAGTGGGGCAGAGGGGATTCGATTGACCGGAGTTAAAATATTTCCTGCAGAAATATATTCAAATATGCACTCCATATTCACTTTCCTTGATAATTTCTGTTTAAGTTGATACAAAACCGTATGTGAATACTTTGATTTATAACCAGCATTCTACCAAAACCTGAAGAAGACTGAGGGAAATGATGAGGGTGGGTCAGAAAAGAATTTCCCAAAACTCAGCAGTCAGAATGCATTCCTCAAACTTGCCTGAGAGGGTCATGAACCAACATGAATGGCACTAGAGAGGGGCACTATATTCCAGGAAAGTATGACTGTTCGAACCTTTCTTTGAAATCTTGGGTCATAATATTTGGAGAGGGTATGAAGGAAGCAGTCATACGTACATAGTATAAGTATTCTCCGCAGTCACCTGACAAAATGTAGATATACGTATTCCACAGCCAAGGTGCTAACGAACCCTCACACCCTATTAATACATTGATGTTTGACTCTACTTTCCTGCCCTGTGACTGTCACTCAATTATTAATCTCTGTTCCTCTCCGAGCAGTTGACAACACCACTATACTTTTTAGCGAATCACTAAAAAGTGAGTGGCAGAAGGAGGGAAGAGACTGGAGCCACTCTAGCTAAAATGGCAGACTGCACACCTTACCTTTTTAGTCACAGGCTGCCAAGGTGGGTCAACTCTCCATATAGCAAACATCCTGCTGGTGTCCATTTTTCGGCCAATGGTCAGTCGAATCATTTCAAAATGTCCCCACCTCAGACGCCCACCACCGAGGGCCTATGAGGAGACGTGATGAGTATGAGGAGAGGGAAATATGAATGAATGACAAAATGAATGGGGTAACCTCAATAGAGATAGACTATTTACTCTCTTGCTTCACCTCATCTGGTTCAAAAATGAGAACTAACTAATTATAAATGAAAGTTTGTGCTGTTTAGATGGTATTAAATTACAGTTTGCAATAAAACTTTTTAGGCTTGTCTTCATGATGACAACAAATGGAGTAAAAGCAAGAGAGCAAAACAATAACTCAATTGTACAAACCATTATACCATACTGATTGTGAATTAAATTGCAATTGACCAACTCGGGACCTCTCATAAACCGCAAACATTTCATCATTTTTGGTGGCCTCATGTTTGATGAATATTGAGGAACTTTTTCATAAAACCTCAACTTCGGTCTCTCAGGCATTTCCATACCTAAAATGTAAATAATTTTTTTTAAAAAATAGTGAGGATAAATGGTTCAATTTAGTAGCAAAGTAGTAGCATATGGTATAACTGGTAATTTATTATCTTGGCCCACAATCTATTTGCAAGGAAGAAAACAGAAAATAAAGATTAAACCATATTTATCCTCAGAATTTGATGTCACTACTGGTGTTCCTCAGGGCTAACATCTTGGACCATTTCTTCTAAATTTATTTGTAAAAGATATAAATGAAATTCTTAGTTATTTGAATTGGTGCTTATACCTGAGCAAATGTAAATGCATCAGCTTCTCTCACAGCAGATCCCATCCAATTCTAATGCATGATCCATCATGTGCCTCTTAATAGGACATTTTAAATGAAAGATCAAGGTACTATAATTACCTCTAACTTTACTTTAATTTTAACATATACATATGCTTGACAGAATCCTCAAAGTGTTGGGCTCTATTTCCTGATTTACAATGGATTTCAATGCTCCCCCTCCAGTAAGGGTTCTATTTTATCCCTTGGTCTAGATTATTAATCTCTTGTTTCGTTCCCATACTATGAGAGATAGAATAACAGTAAAAAAAAGGGATTAAATGTTTTTACAAGAATGTTTGCTTGCTAATAAAAGTGATGTTCCTATAGCACTGATCTCTTATAGTGAATTTAATAAAGCGAAATGATCTGGGATCATGACACACAAGACGTGTCCAATATGATATTTTATTCATGTATAAAATTGACTATTCAATATTTTCACCACACCTTTAAGAGATTGTTCCATTTCAAATCCCACATGCAAATTCAGGTAATAAGGAAAACTTCCAAAGGATTTCATGAGGACACATTATTTCTATAACAGTCCCTTTTGATGTTGACCTTTTCAATTTTAATATTTCTACTCTAAAATTTTTTAAGAATAAGTACCTCTTGAATTTTTTTCTAAAAGAATTGTGTTTGACCATTTTCTTTTGTTTTAAACTGACAATTTCAACACTACATATTTTACGATTACATATTTTTAGTTTTATATACCACATATTGTGTTTAATTTCTTTGCAGATTTCAGTTTTTGCTCTACATTGCTGATTTTTTCACCATAAGTTGGTTGCTGCCCTTATTGAATAAATGTCAGTTAAAAATAAAATGAGGGCAGAGAGATCTGAGGAACACAGAAAGTTAAGTTTCATGTCTCATGCAACAGTAATATTTACAGGAATAATCAATGGAAGATGGGAAGAAAATTAGAGACATTTCAAAACTGGTAGAAGAAAATGACATGTGTAAACAAGCCACTATGTAGCATTCATGGACTTGAGAAAGGTATTTGATAATTTGGAATAGAACAAGCTGTGGGAAGAATTCGTAATTGATTACATCAACTCCACCAGAATCAAATCACTGCAATGAACATCAGAAGAAGAAAAGAAGGTTAAATAAATAAAGGAATTAAAAGGAGGAGTGTAACCTTTTTTCAGGACTGTTCAACACATACGTTGGGTGAACTCTGTAGTGGTTGGCACTCTCATAGTCATTTATTGGCACCTTGTGTACATTATTCCACATAATAAGAATATGGTGAATATCAGACACATTTTTGAGACATATATGGAATCACTGCACTTTCCTTGTTCCTGTATTGCTGGAATTGCCAACTCTAATCATTCTGTTTACTAGCAGTAATATTTTCTGGCATGATATGGCGGAAGTTATCCATTACAGAAATGAAAGTCACCTGATGATGACACAACGTGTTGAAACCTAGGGCATTAAAAATTATTTGTGGAGTTCATCAAGTGATTTTCATTTCCATTTCTTTACTGTCATGGCTGCTAGATAGCTCATGATGTTACTACCTACTATTCAGCAAAGTTGTTTCTTACGGGAAGGCTTAAGCTACTTGCTTCACAAATTCTGTTCTCTCTTGTGTTATTTTTTTATGACAATTTTTTTACTTTGAAAATTTCTGGAAATATTTCAGTGTGTAACCTGTAAAAATAAATGCTTTATAACTACAATTGTCACTTAATTTTGGGGTGCCAACAATTGTTTCAAAATGGAATTTTTTTCAGTAATTGGCACTCAGTGTGAATTACTGAAAATGTATTTGTATCCTTATCTTCTCCTTTCATTTGAACACTATACCATTTGGCTACTAATTAATCATCCATAATCCTTTTTTGAACGGTCTAGCATGGAATTTAACAGTAGTTGGCATGGAATACCAAATTCCATATTCAGTGCCAATTACTTCCACAGGTATGATTATTGGCATTGCCATTTGCATGATATTATATTCTTTTGTTTTAGGAATATCAAAATCAGTATTATCAAAATGGGGAGGATTGAGAGGAGGAAACAAAGACAAAGGAAATGTGCATACTATAACCGTGATGAATTAGAGATTGCTTTGAAAGATATTTGAGGGGATTTATTGAAAAAGGCAGCATCGAAAAATTATAACACTCCAAAATTATACATTATTTATTAATTACTACAATTATTATATTTAAATTTCATCTTAGCGACAAATTTTCAAAATCTTCAATTGGACTAAAGCTCATACTTATTGACTATGAGGAACAACTGCTAGTGAATTGGATAACTGAATGCTTCTGGGAAGGATTTCCTCAGGGAAGGTTAGAATTCCATTGTAAGGAAGAGAAAAGAATAAGAGAAAAAGGTCCTGCATAAGAGAAAAAAGTCCTTTCAAAGATAACATGCCAAGATATGGGACCTAACAGTGGAACATTTCCAATAAATTCTTGGAATAGGACTCATAAGTCTACATTAATTCAAGAGATGGTATAAATGATGCAAAGTTGGCCCTTAAGATGCTTATTGGAGCTATAGAAATTCCCACAGCCCACCCAAAGGGCATCGGATGAGGTTGGCTCTAGCCACGTGTGTCCAAAGGGGCAATACAGACTTGGAGGGAACAGAAAGTCACACACAGCACTGATGTTAATCCTTATAATGTCAATGTTGAACAGGCACTGGAAATCAGGTCGAATGACATGGATAATTCTCCACTGCAGGTAATTCGACAATGGCCAGGCCAAGCACACCAAAAAGAAAAGAAAAAACTTAGAGAATGCCTTTCTTCCATGATACTCAAATTATGAAAAACCTAATTTTTGGAAAAAGAAAACAAATAAAAGGCAGAAGAACTTGCTAGACAGAAAATGAATAAGATAAGAGAGGCGAGCAAACAAAACATTCCCACACACAAAAAGAAAATATGGAAACAGAAAAGTGAAGAGGAGGAAAGTTGTTTTTTAGTTGACATTACAAAATGTACGCAGAATGTGCTTTAAATGCACAAAAACCAAAGGGTATTCAGAATTACTTTTGTTCTTTGTGTAACAAACTGTTTCGTGAGAGGTGTGGGCTAGATATTCATAAGGTATGTATTCCTGAAGAGTATGATTCCCATATGCCACTTGTGCTTTAAGTATGCTGATAGTTCATCTGGAATGGATAGTGTATTGTAGTGTATTCCATAAAAACATTTAGAGTAATGTATTCTGGTGGGTGCCAATACTGTAATATTTTATTTTTTTAACTTTGAACCATTAAAAAATAACGTAAATTCAATGAGACTGATATTTTTAATTATTATTATGCTAAAACTGGCCTTATTCAGAATCCATGGTTCAATCGTGGGGTGTGAGTTCCACTGACAAGAGAGCAAAACATGGTCTCTTGACAGTGCCAAAAGCTGTATAGTTTACCCTATATCTGTAACACCATAAATTCTCTCAAACTAAGAATGAAGACGGTTTTCCCCATTTGCATCATCAATGTTGCCACTTCTAACCCTAGTACCTTAATGTCCATAATTACAATCAGGCACTCAGGAAATCTTACCAACAACCTTAAAACCACCTGACTCCCACCCGAATAAATTTTCATTGCCTTCTTTCAATGCCGCATTACTTATATAAATATACATTCTATTACATTACTTACACAAGTATGGCATTTTTACTATTATATAGACATTACTGACACAATGTATAGAAAAAAAGCTGCCGACATTAAAGGGTAAATCAATAATCATAATCAAACTGTTACAATAAAAAAATTTCGCCGATTGCTCTACAGTACAAAAGTGCAGTTAAGCTGAGTGAAAAAGCACACAATTTACCTTTATACTCATCTGGAGGAAGGTAATTTTTAAGACCCGCATTTTGTACATGTCTCGGCCACAGCAGAACTAGCATGAAAAAATGTTAATTAATAAATAAGTAATTTCATTTGAAGAAACATTTCATCGATTTTCAACGCATACCTTTTTCAGTATTAAGTAACATCCTGACCAAAGGTTGGTTTATCAGACACATTATGAGAATTTTATGTTCACTGAAATTGCTGTTGAAAGAAAAAGGGTACTTTCCACGTTCAGTTCGAGGATGTAACCTTTACTTTATCACTAAATGCTGCAGTTTTTAAATCCCATTTTTCCGCACAAAAAAGGAGAATTCTACAAATGCGCTTTCATACATTTCACACGGCAATTTTCAAGTATGTTGAAACACGAAATGCGTACACCTACCATACACAGTCGTACCACGGGTTGTACCATAAAAAATTCTTGAAAAGAAACTTTAAAAGTTATAAGTGTTACCTAGAAGAACCAAATTGCCACAAACTTGCAGTAATTAATTGCAAACCATCATGAAGGTTACCATAGTTACTATCCGAAAGTTGCATATGTTTTCGCGGTGATGACAGTAAATTACATTTTCGAACTATTGGCGAAACTGGTTCCTTATCACAATTATTCAAATGCATATATTAAGTGCTATATAGTAACACAGAATTGTATTTTGCTGAGAAAATCAAAATTCAGCGGTCTCTTAAACATAATCTGTTCCAACATAATCTCGCTGATATTGCGGGAATTAGAAATGCTTAAATCAATTAATCACCAGTATATGATCGAAGAGTGAAAAAAAGCAAATTGACCACAAGGTTATTTTCCCAAAGAAATCTTAGGATATTTAAAAGTTCACTATTACATTCATTGAGTCATACGATTGAAAAAAATACCAGAAATTGCATTCGAAAAAATTATTCATAAGTGTAAGTTTTGAAAATAATATTTAAGCCACTGAAGCTAGGTAGTGCGAATGATAAATTAAAAAACCTTTCCCCTAAACTCTTCCTTGTCTAAACATGTCCATGAACTTCATTACCAATACAAATTCATTGACCCAAGTCTATGAGAGATGTTTAAAATCCTATAAGGAATTCAAAGCACTTCTGAGTCATACCAGGTCTAGCATCGATAATTATTTAAAGAATTCCAGTAATATACGAGGCAGGTTTTTAAGTATGTACCATTTTCAAATTCCGCCGCAACCGGTGTGCCGCGCACTGTGTACCTACATCCGTGGGCAAGCCTCGAACGCCATTACAGCAACAATCGATTGTCTTTACGTCTGTTTGTGCATGTTTAAAATGCCCCCCCCCCCCCCAACTGTGAAATGCGATCGGTTATTCATTTCATTATTGCCAAAGGTGTGAAAGCAGTTTAAATTTACCGTCAGATTTGTGAAGTGTACGGACAACGCTTTATGGTGCGGAAATGGGTAAAATCTTTCAAAGATGGCAGCACGAAAGTTCATGATGAGGAACGGAGTGGGCGACCCTCAGTGAACACTGAACTCAAAATCTCATCGCATCATTTGGATGGGAACAGCTTGATCATCCTCCATACAGCCCTGATCTTGCACCCAGTGACTACCATGTCAGCATCACGATGACAGCGTCAAAAAGATGCTGCTTTTATAACAGGCATGGGGATGCCATCAAAACCTGCAGATAATGTTATTGTAAGAGCTGATTGTTTTCATAATCTCAGCTGAATGAGTAGGGAATAGGAACATTGAGTGAAGAGTGAGATTTTAGTTGTTAGGTCTAGAGTGGGTTGTAGAAATTTTGGACGTATTACAGAAGTAATGATTTAACATGTTCGCTATTTATTTGGGTTTATTTACAATGGTCCCACCAAAATTAATGAAAAATGGGTTGATGGCTTAAGTAGAGTGCCTGATAATATTCCATGTGGCTCTGACTATATTATTAGAGTTATTTAGATAATTAATGATGTATATGATAAAGGAAACTTTGCAATTCCACAAATAACACTTTATTACGACCGGATTGTTCACTTGGTGACATCGTCAGGTAACAGAGTACAGAACGTCAGACATATATATATATATCGCAGGTGGGGGGGTGGAAGGAGGGTGGAGGAGGAAGGAGGGTGGATAGGATTGGTGGGTCGGTGGGTCCCACGGTCACTAGTGGCCTCTTCCTGAGCTTAGAGGACATCGCATGGTGTGGGGGAGCCACTAATGGCCTCCTCCTCTAAGCTAAGGAGGAGGCCATTAGTGACCGTGGGACCTACCTACCCACCAATCCTATCCACCCTCCTTCCTACTACACCCTCCCACCCACGATGTATATATATGTCTGACTTTCTGTACTCTGTTACCTGACGATGTCCCCAAGTGAACGAAACCGATCGTAATAAAGTGTTATTTGTGGAATTGCAAAGTTTCCTTTATCCTATACATCATGAAGGAGTTCCACAGAGTAGAGCCAAGTATGATTTCCTATAATTAATGATGTTAGATCACCTGGTATGACACAGAAGTGCTTTGAATTCTGTTGCGTTCAATAACACCACTCTTTATTTTGGACACATTTATTATACATCATGGTAAGATACAAATGTACAAAGCTTCTTGGCTCGCATCAATTCACACTCTCCCTGTCCCAGCACACGATCCCACTTTATATCCCTGGCACCGGTCTCCTCGTGTTCCACTCCTGGAAAAGGAGAGGAGGGGGAAACCCTTCCCATGGGAAGAGGGGAAGGCTAAACAGGGAAGGGAATAATGGAGGAGAAGTAGGGATTCACCTGACTGCTGCTACATATACCCAACAAATTCCTTAAGGGTTTTTAAGTAGATCCGGCGTAGACTCGGGTCAATGAATTTGCTTTGGTAGTGAAGTTCACGGACATGTTTAGACAATGCAGTGAGTTCAGGAGAAAAGATTTTAAATTTCTCATCAGCACTACCTGGCTTCACCCTTCTAAGAGGAAATGCAGCATTAAAATACAACAAAAATATTTAAAAAAGCACTGAATTACGCATTTGGAGCATTGAATACTTCTTCCTGTGACAGAGTGGTTGTAAACTCAAGCATTGAACTACTACAAAAGGTTCTCTTAGTAATGTAGTTTGAGTTAACGTTTGAAACTGATACTTCAAGTTTCATAGTTACCTAAGTCCAAAGTGGTCATATGACCATATACTTAAAGCAAGGCTTCATGATCTGTACTTGTTAGTATTCTATCAGTTAAACATATATACTGATGGACCTTGTACATTATTACCATTGACGTTAAAGATTATTAAATCTAAAGATTTATTTCTACCAGGAAAATGATGCTTATATATGCAATGTAACTAATTAAATGATCCCTGTAAATTAAATGATGAGTGTATTTTAGTGCTAAAAAAGCCAGTTTTTAAAAATGCTCAATAATTTTATTAGATTACTCATAAATGTACAATTTCTTACATGGTATCATAGTATTATATATAACATTAAAGAGAATATAGTTACATATTTCATCATCTTAAGAAGTATATGATAGGTAAAAAGGAAATATTTTAAATCAAATCACAGCCATTGTGAAGAAGAGCCTGATATATACGAGTACAGCCTATGCTTAATCATAATTATCACAATTTTTAATACCAAAATGTAATATATAGATATAACATAAATAATGACAATTTTCAGTATATTTAAAAAGGTACAAGATAAAATATTGTAAATTTTCAATATGAAATTGGTCTATTTTATTTAGTAAAAATTTGGAATTATCAGTTTGGTAAAGACAGCAAATTTACAGCTGTATCAAATCTCAGAAAGGTTGAAATGATTTGTAGTCAAGAGCTAAAACAGTATATATGTCTCCTTGGGAGAAGAAGCTTTATGCTTCGACTTCCTGAACTCATAAAAACCTTGCACAAAATTTTGTTTAATGGCACCCACTTCACCTGTCTGATCAAAATAATCACCACCCAAAAAGTAGCAGGGCCTGAAAATCTCCAGTGATTTAATGGAACCAAGAGGTTTTAGTCCCATCAATTCTTCAACATCAAACCTAGTCTGTGACATGCTCAAATATCGAAGCCTCTTCATTTTGCACAAACCTTTCACAAGGCCTTGGATGTGCTCACTACAAAGGTGAGCATACTCCATGCAGAGTATCTCCAGCTGTAAATGAACGAAATGAGATGACCTTAGTTTCCCAAAGGACCAATTAATTCATTCATCATAGAAAAGTCAAACTACATATTAAACTCCAGAAATTAAATCCTCAATTTTCTTTAAGGTGTAAATAGTGTAGTATTTGGAGAGACAAACTAATAAAATACTGGAACATTCCCAGTTAGGGAATCCTAAACATCCACCACATGAGATGTAGCAGTGAGAACTAGGACGAAAACCTTTGATAATTTCTCTAGAGAGAAGTTTGTAAAAGAAGTGGAGAGACAATTGACTACAGTAAAAAATGTGAGAGGCGGAATCTGTATCCAAGACAGAAATATCGAAATTTGCATAGCATAAAGATCATATTTGTCTCATAAAGTCCCTCAATAGGTTAAACCTGCGAGGTGCAGATAGAAAGTGGTATGTCTTCCATTTTG
This sequence comes from Rhinocypha anisoptera, assembly GCA_011762765.2. Classification (NCBI taxonomy): domain Eukaryota; kingdom Metazoa; phylum Arthropoda; class Insecta; order Odonata; family Chlorocyphidae; genus Rhinocypha; species Rhinocypha anisoptera. The sequence continues at coordinate 7,923 of WURS02260532.1, read as the reverse complement.
AATTGCAACTAATGGCATTTGAATCTGTAAGAGACATAAGGAAAATTTCAAAACTTATGGAACTCTTTTTGGGTAGTCTGGTTTGAGTTTTGATTTGCTTAATGACCACAGACCACTTGCTATCAGAAACTCCTTTTGTTTGAAAAACCTATAACAACAAGCAGATTGGGGACAGTAACCATAGAAAGGAATCACAAAAGGCAACCCCGGACAGCAAGTTTCCTCGACAGTAGAGGTGACATGGACCCCCTCTACAGAGAGATGATCCCCACAAGGCATTGCCTTCTACAACAAATTGACTTTTTAATCTCACATTAAATAATTATGGATATTTAAAAAATTTTACAAACAGCTTTTTTAAAACGGACAAAAAAGTATGAAATAATTTCTCCTATCCTCATGTAGATTTATAACTCCATGCAGATTCATAGTCCCATACAAATTGTCCTGAAAACGTGTGATTGTGAATTTTGATAGTATTGAATATAAAATTTAAAACAAAAATGTGGGGTGCATGAATTAGATATTGATGCATGAATAGTCCACTAACAATTTTATTTTTCATCAAATGAAATGAACTGTTGCGTGCATTTTCTCAAAATGACAGCAACTCTCAACACTTCCTACCATTATCGATTGATTGCATGCACCCCACCCTTTTCGTTTGAAATCTTACAAGTATTTTAAAAATAATCAAAATTCACAATAATTAATTTTTGGGACAATCTGTATGGAGGTTATGAATCTTTATGGGTTTATAAATCTGTACAAGAGTAGGAGAAATTATTTCATAGTCTGTTTTAAAAACTTGGTATTTTAAATTTCTTAACTTTCCATAATTATTTCTATTTTTTATATTGTTTCAAAAAGGTTGTTTATAACTATTTTTTACTTATATAATTATTTCATACTTTTTAGTCTATTTAAAAAATGTAGTTATTAACTATTATTTTATTTATATAATTTTTCTTCAAGGACATAATCCATGATCCTAAACAGGCACCCCTCGACAACCCTGCAAAATTCATGCATGGTTGCCACAAAAAAATTAAACCTGGCAGGCCTTTAATCCACGAACCACATATCTTTAGCCCAACTCGCTAACTCCAAGCCAGCGAGATATCTAACCAGGACCCTAGATTTAGTGTCCAGTCTTGGAAAGATTTCCAAACAGTGGACAGCTTTAGATACCTGGGATCCCTACTAACAGCAGAAAACCAGATTTCAGTTGAAATTCAAGATAGGTAACAAATGGGCAATCAATGGTATCATGCACTGCAAACAATCTTCAAGACAAAAAATATCACAAGAAACACCATGATAATTGCATATAAGACAGTGATAAGAGTTGTTGTTCTTTATGCTTCTGAAACATGGACACTGACAGCAGTGGAAGAAGATGTCCTGGCTATTCATCCTGGATATAGTCCTGCCATAGATTATGACATCTATGGTCACATACATGCATTCTCCAGAACTAGGTAGATGTTCAGTGGTCGCAGGACAAAGATTCTGGATTTTATGGGGCATGCCCTCAGAAGCTTAGTTGCAAGGAACATTTGAAATGCAGGTGTACATTTGATGTTCTCTATGTTGTCACCTGTTACTTCACTAATGAGTCTATTACTAGGCAGAAAATGATCTGTATAAGAAGGAAATCCTGTTGAAGCTGGAAATATAGCATGGAGTCCCCTGTGGCCTCACCTTAAACAGGTATTACTGTATGACATAGATGTAATTTTACTGTAATGTACAGAGTTTTACTGGGAGAGAGAGGAAGCAGCCTTGTACTAGTCTCCTAACCTGTTTCCCTCATTTTCTGTACTGATTTACTCACTAATGTGGGATTCACAATTTGTCCTATGGTTTTAGTGCATTAAAAATTTTTGTCACATCACTAAAGCTTATGAAAATTGGAGACCATAATCTTCATAAAAACAGAAGAAAAAAAAAAGACAAGTACAAGGAGGAGGCATGCACATTTGAAAACTTCCTCCACAAACTAAAGAGAGAAAGGAGTTACAATGAGTAGATTTCACGGCAATCCTTTGACATGAGGAATGCATTGTAATCCATGTTTACATGCATGGGTGCAGCAGTTTGGGTGTCGAGCGTTTAGGGGCATACATTTCAGAGCCAACCTCATGGGAAAGCAAGCATTGAACACAGTGTATTTATTTTATTCAACTAGTTTCGCTAACACATTAGTATCATCGGGAATAAGGTACACAAAAATTTACAGCACTTTATGTGTTCAGTCTTTATTTGGGGGGAGGGAGGGGGGACCCACAGCGGTGGCGTGGGAATGGACAGGTAGTAGCAATTGGTGGTAGTCAATTTCTGCATAAAACTAAATACTAAATAAACTATACACCATGCAACTGCCAAGTCTTTGTTCCGCCCCCTCATCATGATAGAAGTCCACAAATCCTCAACTGTCTCCCATACTTAAAATGAATGTTTAGGCTATTCCATTTCAGTGTCGCTGGAGATACCAAATACTTTTATATTGGTGTTGATGAGATGCTGGTGAGACAAATAGTGGTCGAACGATGGTTGGGTCTGGCCAATTTCCATGGCAAGAAGATGACCAGGCCACTACCAACACAATCTGATACAAGAGATGAGGTTAAATGACTGGGAATCACTTTTTTAATTTTTCCCTAATGTCTACTTCTCCTTCGCATCACACTTACAAGGCATTCCTCCAAAGAAAACATTCCTACGTTTCCGGTATTAACTCAATCGATCGGAGCACCAATGTGAAACGATGCCCGAACACTATAGAGCATCGGCATCAAAAGTTGAGTTCATTTCAACTTCAACGCCTCATCTCTCAAGCACAAGACATACAGTTGCCCTCACAGTTCATTGGGGAATGCCTAGAGCACCTCAATGCCAGAACACATACATGTAAATAGGTCTTAAAACTTTAAAAAAATAAGTCTAACAAATAGCCAGAAAACCAAAAGGGAAATATTTAATTGAATATTAGTATTCCGGAAAAGTATTGCTTCAATCAAACATCATCTACTCAAAACAAATCTAAAATGAAGAAAACTTACTTGGTTTGAAGTTCCATCAATTACAGTCATAAATTGAATAAATGACCTATTCAAGTCATTGTAAGCCACATCCAACTCAATCAAGGATTCCTTGTGCATCGAGGTACTCAAATATTTCAGGTCTGCAGGGTTCAAACTACAGTAACTCAGGTTAAGATGCATAATGCCAAATTCTTTCTTAGCAAGAATTGTTTCCAAGAACCCTAAATACAAGAAAAAGAGCATTAAATTCAAGGAACAGAATAACTGCACTCAAATTATGGAAAAAGAATTAAAAAGAGGTGTATGAACTTGGTAGATTCCAAAGTAAATTTACTAGTTAGCGGAATTTAGAGTCTCCCTCTTTTCTTTACATTCTCAATTGATATTTTCCATGGTATAAAGTCCGAGATAGTTAGTTTCCTCTATGACAAAAATGATTCAATATTCCATCATTCATATTCACATGGTACCCACTGTCAAGCCAGTTAGGGCTTATAGTCCAGCCACATTGAAATGGCCCGGCACAAAACTTTCTGCACACCCCCTCTCTGTCTTCGGGTACCCCCACTCTTGGCTCCTTCCTTCCCATACTCTATTTTTTTTGTTTCGGTTCTCTCTCTCAGATTTGTACACTTATGTTTGTTTGTTAACATAGAGAGTCATATGTAATTCTCCATGTTAAACGTTGAAGAAGTTTGGATTGATATTAATATGTTATATTAATTTCCCTCCGCTGGTGTGAGAAAAACTGGCAACACTGTTTGCCTCTCCTCCAGTGTGTGTGTGAGAGAGGGGAGGTAAGGCCAGGTGGGAGGGGGGTGAGTAGTCGTAGCTCCACCCACCGTTCACTGAGAATAAACATTTCAAACGGCTGAACTATAGCAGACCCATAATGTGAAAAAAACACTTGAACAGAGATATCAGTTTTTACTAAGGATTCTTTATGTTATAAAATCCATTTTTGTATTTATTCTTGTTATTTGAACGGCCAATTTTTGCTATTTTTTTCACAATTAGAATTTTTGTAAAACAATGACAAGATACAGTCTATATCCAAGCGTTGCAGTATGGCTGCCTCAGCAAAGAAAGAAGTGGGGATTAAAAATCACTGTGTAAACTTTGGATAAATTTAGGCTGTGCTTTGAGAAAGATGGCATTAGAAGTTCTGCTTTTTGACTCTGAAGAACATGGGTTTGAATCTCTCTCCCTAATGACCAGAATTGTCATATGATTCGAATGTGGCAGGAATCGAAGAGAGTGAACTGTGAGAGTTGACCAGCCATGTGAATCACTCCGATGCTCTCCACTGCAAGGTCACTCTACTGGACCATATCATGCAGGGACAGAAAGGAAGCTGCCAGAGTTCTGCAAAGGGCAGACTCAACCAGTCTAGACATTTCAATGCATTGAGCAGTAAGTGACTGGGTTAGGTCCAACTACATTTGTGACAAGTCCGCCTGAGTCTGCCCACTTCAGGGAAGTCTGATTGTAATCTGGTTGTGACTGGGTTAAGTCCTACTACCTTCGTGCCGAGTCCGTCCAAGTCTGCCAGCTTCAGGAAGTCCAATTGTAATCTGGTTAATAAGATATTCTGACCGGTGCGGACCTAGTTGTGCAGTAAGGTAGCCCACACTTCTGTAGTGGTTTCCACATTTAGTTGACAGTATGGGAGCTTATGGAGATTCGTTGTTCATGGCAATCGCCATAAGGATGCTGGTGCAATGTTGCCATAAACAGCAGAAAATTAAACTTTATCAATCATAAATTTAAAAGCAGAAACTAAAGGTAAATAGAATGATGCAGTTTATTTTCCAGTATTATACCATACGGATTAAAAAATTTTCTTGTATTTCCTTGGGAAAGGCCAATATTATGACTTCACATTTATCAAAATGTTGTCGAAAAACTGTAATATATATAGTCTCAAAAATTATAAGTAATAATCCTCTCCTGTTATATCCTGCAATGGCACTTAGCAGACAACAGTTAGTTTTAATACATTTGTAAATAATATAACAACTTAAGAACCGGAAATTTAAAAAATTATTCAAGGAAAACAGTAGTCACCTACTAAATTGCATTCCTTACAGACCTATATATACTGCCAATTAAATTTAGGAGATACTTTGGGTAATTTCTGTAGCAAGAATAAGAATCTCCAATATGAAATGAGTTACAAATTGTTTAATTATGTTGATTTTTTGGGCCAAATACCAAGCCCTGAGTCAGTTGCATTGATTGCGAAGGCAATTAAAAAGCAAATGTACGGTCCAGTTGAGTCTGCCCTTTGCCCTCTGCTGGGTTCTTGTGCCTTCTTTTCTCCACTGCCAATGATCTTCAATCTAGGTAAAAATTGCTTCATTTCAGGTGTGATGTGGTGGAATTCTGACATTATAATAAATGGAGATTGCAATTTTCCACTGCTGAAATAAAAATTATTTCACCGGTTTCGATGTCACTGCATCATCTTCAGGTCTAAAAGTGACTTTCATTTCATCCCGACCAGTTGGTCCAATGTCCCACATCAGACATGTCCCATAGTGGTTTGCAGTGCTGTCAGGTGGGCCCTTATTCTTTTTCTTTGTCACAAAATCTTCACAAGATCCTCTCCAAAGACCCAGGAGCGGGGGTGCGGTCTCTTCTGCTTCCCTCGGGTGACTTCACGTCGTCCAACATGGAAGTAATTCAGAGATGCAGAAGCTAGAGGTTTACTCCCAGGCTCCACTGAGGATTCAAGGTTGCACGAGAGGACTCCCATGCACTCGGGTCAGGTGGAATGGAGAATGTCCTCCAGCATCATTACACACAAAGTCACAATATGGGCTACGCCCAGCTTTGCTTCATACAAATCAGCAGGGTGGACGGCATCTTTCCTGCACTTTTACAGGAAGCTCAAGAACTTCTTCTCCTTTCTCTGGTGCACATATTTTGGTCATGTTTGGCATACAGATATGTTCCTAGACCCTGGAGGGAGGCCTAAGTGGTGTTTATTCCCAAACCAGGAAAGACAGACTTCACCAAGGCCAACTCCTTCAAAGGCATTAGCCTGATGTCATTCTGTCTAAGACATTAGAGATGATAATAGATCAGCATATCGGGGATGGTCCCTTGAAGGAACACCCCCTGCATTCGAATCAGCATGCCTATTAGAAAGGTAAGTCTGCGGAAACTGCACTTCACAACCTTGTAAGCAGGATTGAGGGGGCTCTGGGGCATGATCTTTCTGAACTAGGGGCTTTCCTGGACATTGAAGGGGTGTTCAACAACATCAACTTTGACCAGATATGCTGTGCAGCGACTAGACATGGGATCCATCCTCACTTAGTGAGATGGATGCGGTGCATGGTGGAACAGCGAAGTCACCACCTATTTCAGAAGCAGTTCAATGACAATGATGGTGGAAAGGAGATGCCCTCAAGGAGGGGTTGTCACCACTCCTATGGAATCTTGTTGTCAATAGCCTCATTGTTGAGATGAATAAGGCCAGCATCTATATACAGGGGTATGCCGATGACTTGGCTGTGCTCATAATTGGTAAATATCTCGACACAGTATCTGGAATCATGCAAAGGGCACCGCATAGGGTACAGAGGTGGTGCCATACAATGGAACTCTCAGTGAATCTGGAATAAGCTGTCCTGATACTCTTCACCAAAAAGAGGAAAAAGGAGGGGCTTACACTCCCCTCTCTCAATGGAAGGACTCTCCAGCTCTCCCCATCAGTTAAATATCTGGGGGTAACCCTACATTCAAAACTGAACTGGGGAGAGCACTTGGAAAGGAGAATACAAAAGGCATGAGCAAATTCTATGGACATGCAGACGTGTAACTGGCATAACCCCCAAGTGTGGCTCTATATAGCAGTAGAGAGGTCTAGCCTCACTCATGGCATGATAGTGTGGTGGAAAAGGACTTGTCAAACTGCAGCCCGAGATAAAATCAGCCTCAGACATAGGATGGCCTTCTTAGTCATAACAGGGACCTTTAGAATGACCATAACATTAGCCCTTGCAACACTCCTAAACCTGCCACCACTCTACCTGGCAGTGGAGGGACAAGCCAGAGTGACAACATATCGTCTGTCTTATACAGAGCAATGGTACGGAAGGGGAAATCTCTCCAGCCACAGTCAAGTATGGACCGAACTATCTGCATCTAGTGCCATCTTTACAATAGATGGTGATGGAATGGTAGCAAGGTTCAACCCAAATAGCCCCTCATATGAGACCCTGCTTCCTTTGCAGAACCAGTGGGACCCTGGTGGGATAGCCAAACTCCACTCTGGGGTCTAAGTATGGTATACAGACAGCTCGAGTAGGGATGGTATATTTGGGGCAGGTGTATTAGAAGTATAGTAGAGATTGCGCTCGCAACATGGCGGCGATGGCAGTAAACAACTGTGGTGCTTGCAAAATTGATGTTATTTTTATGGATAAACCTATTTTCTGTGGCATATGCCTGAGTTACTTTCATGTTAAATGCTCAAACTTAAACGAGGTTAGTATTACAGTGGTGCGAGAAAACCCTTCACTAGTCTGGACATGTTCCTTTTGTAACATCTACAAACTTCAGGGTATCTTCAAAATGGCCGATGCATTAACGTCTTTAAAAGCCGAAAATGAATATATTAAAATGCAAATAAGTTCCACTGGGTTGCCCAAGATCAGCAGGAAAAGCGAAATCGCAGATACATTGAGTTGTTCAAACAGTTCTGATTTATCTCATCACTCGGTGGGGGCAGTGAAGCCAGTTAAACTCACCGATCCCGACAAACTGAAGAAGACAGTTGATTCTACTCCTCTGAAAGATTGCAGCGATGGGAATATTCTTAACCATCCCAGTGGAGTGGTGCTTTCTCCTGCGGGCATTGAAGAAA
>WURS02260422.1:0-19228 GCA_011762765.2 Rhinocypha anisoptera | reverse complement strand
CATCGCCGAAACCGGTCGTGTTTTGTAATTTTTTATCTTTTGTGGAAATATAACAGTTATTTAAAAAACCATCACCCTATCATGGAATTCCACCAAGTGACGGTCTCCACAGTGAACTTTGTTATTCCTTATATTCAATCTTTCTGGATCCTGTTGACCAACTAGAGCTGCAAATCATTCTTAATTGATAGGAAGAAAACATTCATCAGAAATTGATAAGTACCTCGTCATCTCATTTATAAATGTAGTGACATTATTATTAAACCTCTTCTGCACATCATCAATGAATCTCTGCTTAATTTTGGAGCTTTCCCCTACTCCCTAAAAACCGGTTTCATTACTCCTTTGTTTAAGAAAGATTACAAACACAAAATAAATAATTATAGACCTATAACATAGACCTCCTCATTCTCAAAAATATTTGAAAATGTCTTCCATAACAGAGTTTACTCATAGGTCGTATATCTAACTAATACAATTTGATATCCCAATCCCAGCATGGATTCCTTAAAGGTACATCCACAGACAGCAATATTTAGTTTCCTCACGAAAATATTTTCTGGAATTGAACAGAACCAAATACCCATAGGTATCTTCTAGGATTATTCTAAAGCATTTGACTCTATAGATCATGATATACTTTTTCATCAACTACAATGTTATGGCATCAGGGGACCAGCACTAATAATGTGACATTTTTTAAATGATCACTAGGCCATAAGCGGTCAATTGATGGCTCCTCCTTACTCCGGAACTTGCAGGATAGGGGATATAAAATCGCATGCCCGCCATCTCGACTTTGATAGGCAGAGGAAGAAATCGATTCTGGTGCTATAATTTGAACAAAACGTTTCTGTTGAATTAGCTCAAGTGATTTCTTCGCATCTAATGCAGAGCATAATCCACCAATATATGAGTGAGGCAATGAAATTTAATTTTTTTTAATTGGCAAGCATGATATAACAATACTCATGGGTCTTCCCTCCTTTCAGGGTATTCAAGAAAGTTAGATAGTGTCTTTGTTTGATTCGAATCATGAAGAAACTTTGAAGGAAGCAATCTGTGCTTAGTTTATCATAGAAGTGGTTTATGTGAGTTTCGCACATCAAGTTTGAATCAAAATGTATACCAAGATATTTTCATTTTTCCTCCACTGATTGTAATGTCTGGTCATCTACTGTTATTATGTGTTTAGATTTAGATGGGTTCAGAGAAAAATGTATTGCTTGGAATATGTGGTTGTTCAGTTTCAGACTATTTTCTTTACACCAGTATATTGTTATCTGCAATGTTATGGTGCTCTTTGGTACCATAATGGTGCTCTTAGGCAGAACCTAATCTCCTGGTATCATCAGTATATAAAATTTGTTAAATTCCATTTACTTTCATTGTGGCTAAGGGGCAGGTCATTAAGTTATTAGTTACTTTGTGAAATCCCACGTTTAAGTTTCCACACTCCTTCAAAGGATGCTTGCCCAGTGGCCACAACTGCATTTAAATGTATGTACTGTGTTATGTGTTGTCTTGACTCACAACTCATACATTTCTCTCATCATTTGCTACAATTCGATGAACAACATTAGGACCAATGATAGTTATACGCAGTAGTACTTTACAATTATATTTTGAAATATTAACCTTGTATGGTAGTTTTTGTGACTTTTCTCAGTGTAAAGCAGACTTTCTTGGACATGTTTTACAAAAAATGTAGTTTCTCTCCTGTCACCTAATGTCTTCCTGTTGCAACACTCTGCGAGATACTTGTTTATTGTGTGAAAGGTCCCATAGTGTCGTGTACTATTTCTCAAAATGTCTTAAATGTAATTTCTGTCACAGGTAACAATTAATTTAATATGAATTAGGCACTCAGTCAGTCATCAATCTACTGAAAAAAGGGACTGTCTTGGAATTGTTGCATGTTTCATTTTGTGGGAGGTTTAGATAAGGCATCCTTTTGTTCAGAAGAGTTCCTTGTGATGGTATGCTGAGTTTGTCATTTATGCTTATCAATATCAGACAATTTAAAGCAGAGATTTATAAAATTTCCTTCTTTTTCACTCAATTTATATACTTTGGAAAGTCACAGATAGTTCTCAATACTCAAAATTTTTTTACAGATATGCGTTACATATCTCTTCAAATGAAGAAGTAATATAGTTCTTGAAGGAATAATTTAGTTGGTAGAGAATATCTTTTACTTCATCTTGTTAGGGCAGAAGAAAAATCATAATAATTTTTGGCAACATGAGGTATTATGGAACCTATAGTAGAATTAAAATTCCATAAAATATGAATTAAAGTTCCTTAAAACTTAATGAAACTAGTTACAAAGGTGATGAAATGATTTAAGGACTGCTTTCTGTATAAGGAAATGCATTCGGGAAGTAAAGCCTCGACGTACACATTCAGTAATAGGAGTATTCATGTTTGTAGGGTTTGTTGATGGCTATTGTCATTTACCACTTATTAAAAATTTTAATAAATAATCATATTGACCAACATCACCTATTCCCTAAGAGGGAATCAAACCATTGACCTTTGGGTTATTTCAGTAACCCACTAGCCCCATACTAACCTAGCCACAAAACTATTCAGGCTCTGCATAGCCTGAATAGATTGACATTTAAGTAGTGCACTTTCTAGTTTTGATTAAAATTATTCTCCTTTTTCTTATTTATTTTCTTGACATTTTTATTTCTTATCACCTCCTAAAGTGAGGATCTCTTCAATTAGAAGGTGGATGTCAAAGAGTGACCACCTTGTGATAACTTCTGCAGCTACTGAGACCTTACATAGAGCTGTTTACAGTTAGCATTAACGTTCTACGTACCTCATTGGGATCTGATCTACTGCTTTGATTTTAATCATGTAGTTTTGGGGTAATTTTAAATATGTATTTCCACTTAACAATGTTTTCAATGTGATGTCTATGGATTCCTTCCAAGTAAATTCCCTGAGGACTTATTGATTAAATTTTTATAATAAATATAACTTTCTTATACCAATATTTATAAATAAGCAGTTCAATGCTGTTTATAAATGAAAGCATTTATGTTCTGTATGGTATCTAATTAATCATAAATTACCAAGGAAATAAAATATGGAAATCTTTTTTTCGATATATTCCCGAGTGAAATATTTTGACTATAGACAATAGTATACCCACTATCCCCTTGGAGGGAAGTGTGCTATGCGGTCAATACACGTCATCCCAGGTACGCCACCTAATAAACCTTTGTCAGAAATAGAAAGGAAATAGTGCTGTGGTCACTTTTCCCCCACACAGGATGTTGCAAAGAAATGAGGCTCCCAAAGCACAGGGGTTAATCAATGATTCAGAAAAATGTTTAAATGATCAAAAAACATTATCCAGTCCCTCTAAAATCATCTTCCCCTCCAAATCATGTGTATTAAAATATTTATGAGTCGTGCATTGTTTCACTATCCTTTCACTTCCAAAAATTTTTGAATGGAACAAATGTGTTGTAGTAAGGCCTTACATTTTTTTATTATTATGGCTCACTTGCCCTCAATGGATTTATCTCACTGGGGAAGCCCAGTTTCCAAATTATTTTTCTAACCCAATCTTTAATTGTATTAGTCTATCACAAATTAAAATATTATTTTTCTTCTGTTATCCATGTATATTAGGGAAAAATAATAAAAGATGAGCACCACAGGCCTGATTATTTAACCAGATTAGCAAGTCAGCCAGCCAGACGTCCTGACACTATCACTAGTTTCTCTGCAATAATTCTACTTGTAAGTATTGAAAAATTATTGATTTCCCACATTTTTTACTGTCATTGGCTTTTTGTAAAGTATGATTTCATAAAGAATGAACCTCTATTGAAACGTAATGTGGTTTAGGCCAATGAGTGGAGTATATTTTTGATAACTGTCATCCGGTGGTACGCCAACTTCTCTCTGCTATGTTAGCCAGTGGCGATGTTCTTGTCTCCTTCTCCTCCAGGTCTCCACTCTTGGATCACATTTTATTGCCTTCTTCCTCGCTCATCAAACCGACTTGCTGCTTCTGATTTTTATCCAATCTAGCTATACTGACCTGGTGGTATGAACTCTGTGTATTACTAAAAAACCAATGAAATAACGAGACAAACGAAATACCACCGGAGGCTGTTCAAAGTAAATGTCTGCACTACTCAACATCTATCTTTTCACTATGCTCTACTGTTTATACAGTATCTCTTTTGATTCCTTTACGTATTCACTTGTATTCCTTGCTTGTGAACTGTTTACATTTTTTCAAACTACTGCTAATGCATTTAGGAAATCACTCACTCAGTGCTTGGGTGGCCTGGTAACAAATGGAATGCTCTTTTGGTGGAGGAGTGTGTGAGTATCCCTGGTGTGTGAGTGAGCATTTGAGCTTTAAATTACTCGTAGAGGACAAACTTTTCATTTTTACTGATCACTTATCAAAATATGGAAAATTGATGAAATTGAGATCACCATCAGTTGTGAAGTTCTTCAACTATTCTTCTTCCTTCAAGTAATCCTCTTCAGTAGAGTCTACTATAAGATATAAACTCTTTTCATCTTCTAATATGCTTCACTTTAATGGTCATCAGTAATCATTTACATCTGTCCAACATTAATGCTCAGTGCAGGTTGGCAACAGTAAGCAGTCTGGTTCACTCAAATATGAGTAAAAAAAACTTTGAAATTAGGTCGGACTTCACATGTAGGTCAGTATTGTTTTCCAGCCATGAAAATGCCCTACTTTCTAAGATGATGTATTAAATACTTGGAAGATCAAAATGAGGTATACCAGGCAAGTAACAAAGAGGCAGATTTTCCTTCCTGTCATAACTGTAAAAGCTATCACACTTTGGAATAGGATTCAGCTGTCAATGTTCACTTAATGACATAGCTATATCTAACCCTAGCTGACTGCCAGGCATTGCTTTTGTGGGATGGCTATGGTTTTTCAGGCACAAATGTTCCTCATATAATGTATGATGGTCATTTGAGTCTTTACTGAAGCATAACATAACCTTAAACCTTCCAATCTTAATAGAAGTATTTTGTATTTGTATACATACCTTATAAGTAAAATTAAATTTTAAAATTGGTTATTAAAAAAATGAATTATGTATAATTCTAAGAGTCTTTCTTATGCTTTTTATTTTCCAGGTTGCCATTTCATCAGCTTCGATTCTTGCCATCCTATTTCATCATTTATCTGTCATTATTGCCTCATTTATATATAGAGAGAATTTCATGTCCAGCGACATAACTGTAATTTTCACAGTTTGCCCAATTAATTTTTATTTCATGATGGTCTTTAATTGGGTTAGTAATCATATTATGTAATCATTTTAAATGTAATTTATAAATATTGAAATTATATAACATACAAAAATTTTTCTAATTTTAATGATATGTCCAGAGTGGTTGAGGTATTATTGTGTGAACTATGACATCAAAGTCTCAGTAGCGATCGAAGGTTATACTTTTGTATATTGTTGATAAAAGGTTTCACTAAAAGAATGAGAAACAATATTAAGTCTCTTTAAGAGGAAAAATGTTGCCTGATTTGAATAACATCATAAGTTGTGTGATCCATGCACTGAGGGTAACATGGTGAATGAGAAAAAGGTGTGTTGTGAGTGCAAGAGTTTCAGTAATATTTGCAAACAAATTGTGGAAGTCTCAACCACGTATCAGATAGTTCATAAATTTGATTGTGCTCATGGAGTGAATGCTTATGGGGCTTCCATAGGTAACAGTTATGGAAGCCTTTCTTTAGTTCCACACCATCTGCATAACATTCCATTCCGTATTTAAACTGGTAAAATTTTGTAACTATGTTGAATTCCATTTTTTGATCCAGACTGTGATAACAGCCTGTCAAATGAAGGTAGTCTGAATAGTTAATTTCCAGTAGGCAAAAGACACCTAAATGAGTGTTTGCAGCTTGCAGTAGGACTCTGTTCTCCTTCAATGTGTCAGTTAAAACTTAAGTTAAGGCTAAAATCCATTGGCTTTCTAACTAAAGCTTGAATGTGAACGAATGAACAATGAATCAACTAATTTCCCAATCATTTCACTATCCTCAGCCCTTCCTATTTCCATACGTTTCTTTACATTTAAATTGACAATACCAGGAATGATAAAAAAACCCCAGCCCACCCAACTATTTATACTTCTCCTCCCTATTCTCTATTTGTCACCTTCAATTGCTGGATATGAATCATTTTGATGCAACTACAGAATGAAAAAGATGCTCTAGCTATGAAATTTATTCCTTTTTTCCCTAAATCCATTAAGTATTCTGTGCCATACTTAAAATCCATTAAACAAACAGAAGCACTTGATTTTATTTGAAATTCATCGTCTTTTGACAAATATAACATCAAGTAATTTCTTCACTGATCTCTACATAGTAATCAATTGTCTTTTTCTACCATTTGTATATTATTCTTAATATTAACACTAAAAGAGGAGATTTCTACGAAATTTTTTGTAAAGTTTTCATCCAAAAAGGGTGAAAACATTTTTGGGGGGAGCTACACTATCTCTATCCTGATTGGAAATTTCCTTTCCTTGTGCAATCTGTTATTTCTTTGCATGATATACTAGTATCCAGAAAATAACCCACTTTGGTTTATTCATCAATCCACTATGCATCACCAATATTTGTACCCAAGTTCCCCATTCCAGTGCTGATAGTTTGATCCCTGTTCTCTATTCTTTTCATAAATATTGAACAGATATATTTTACTAATATCAGTTGATTATATTTTTCCATTTATAATAATTACTTATACTGTTTTAGATATATGGTTGTCTGGCAGAGTATGTGACATGGCTGGAATGTTCATATTCTGAAATAGAATTTGAAGAAAGCCATCGACTTAAAAGATATCTTCTCCACTTCATCAGTTATTATGCTTCCACAATTTATATTGCATTTTTGAAAGTGAAGTTAGTTGGATGTGAAGAAGAGGAAAGCTGAAGACTTTCTTTGTGATGTTATCAACAAACTCTTGCCATCTATTTTCAAACATTTGGATATGGTTTGTTTTACATAACATCAGTCATTGATTGAATTTAAAGTTTTCGAATTTAGAAATTCAATGGTAACCAATTACTGTCTGAATACATAGCAGTTTACATATTATTTTACTCAAACGTATCTCATCACGCTATTCAGTCATGGGTTACGGGCATGTACTACTGCTTACAAAGAAGACAATGACCATAGTAAGGAAGCATGGCAACGGTAGCTGAGGATAGGAACCTCAACAGCTGTTCTGAGTGACACACTGTCTTTTGGGTCTCCCGCAAGCGGTATTCTCAGCGGCGTGCATTCCGGTTTGACAACCGCTCGCTCCTGTGCTGAGGTGCACGTTGTTCAGAGGAATTTAATATGCGGTTGAGGTTAGTCAAAAATCAGAGGAAATAAACCAGAGTAGTGACCATAATCAATGTTCTATATAAAACAGTGGAATCACATAAGAAATAAATGACGATTTTTATTGTAATAATTACATAAAATGGTCTGACATGCTATGCAGGGTTTTTAAAATATGAATTTTTACGAAAACAATATTTCATTGAATGGCAAAAACCACAGAAATGGCAAATTTATCACAAGACAGGAGCTATTCCTTCTGAATAAGTGCTGTGTACAAAATAACAGTACATTATAGATGTAATGGCTAAGAGTACAATATTTTTTTATGGTGAATCATAAATCATAATTAGCCATTATCTCGTTTGTACATAATTTGATTTTATAAAAAAACTGAATTCAGATCCCTATGTGATGTGTATATTCATGGTTTCTGCTGAAATGGGTACAATAAGATTATTGAACATTTATTATAGATTTTTATAAAACTATATTTACCAATATAATAAAACTAAGATTTCTTTTCCAAATTTAGACTAGTAAAAAAGGGGGGGTCATCATATATTAGGGTAAATACGGTAGTCCCTGCTACTATTATAATCCCCCCCCCAAGCTTTCAGGTCTTACTTTTGGAAAAAAATTAACATTTTATATTGGCATATTCCTTTTCATGTAAATAACATTATTTATTCCAAAAAAAGAATATACACCTGAGATAGGTTCTTACCATAGTTTAACTGCAATTATTTAAATAACTTAGAATTGTTATTTTACTCAGTATTTACCTTTGATGTAACACAAATTTATCATAATGTTACACATCCTGATTTATTTTTAGTGAGTCGTTAAATAAATTTGGCAGTTATATAAAAGTGAAGGGCAACAATTCTAAGAAAACCAACTTGACGGACTTTATATATGACCCCTAGGACCCAGGCAGAAACCTGAGAAATCTTCATCTTATCAGTAAACATTTTTATTTGTGTGAATCAGAGAGATTTATTGGACAACTAAAAAATAGTTACCCACAATAGAAAATAACATTGCATTTATTACTATATTATACACTTCCCAATTACTTCCCAATTTCCTTATCTTTTTTTGGACACACACACAATGAAATTAGGTGTTAACTTTAATGGTGCCAAAAAATAATCCCAGGACTTGTTATGGTCGACATACCATAAAAAAATTGGTGGCTTTTATTTAGTCATTTATGGAACTTCAATTTAGTATCTCAGAAAGTTCATATATTCATAACCCATTAAAAACATCATTACCTGTGTGTTGAAACATATCTCAAGAAAAATTTGTAATTTCAACAAAAAATTTTTTGTCTGTAAAAATTTCGATGAACCATTTGTCATTAAAACTTAGTATGTATAAGTTACACACTTGAGTTACACTCGAAATGATTGCGCATATTTAGAGGATTTTAATTGTAGTATCCTTTATTAATATTGCAGTTTGCCGCTAGAGGTTGTCTCCATGAAATTTTCATACAGCTGCCAATTATCATGATTGGGAAGCAAGCGGTGAGCAGATTGATGGAAATCACAGTAGTGAAAACACAAGTTCTTGAATATATTCATAATGTATTTGTATTTATCTTAAATCTGAGGTTAAAAATGAAGTGTTATCAGAAAGATTTTCACGAGTAATTTTATTTTTTGTAAGATTATAAATAAGGTGACTTTTGAAAAATTCGGGTAAATAAACCATCCTATTTGCCTTTGAAAGAAATTGCTATCACTTTTGAGAAGTTGTTCATAAATGTTTTATTATTAGAAGACGAATCTGAATGAAGCCTTGGGAGATTTCACTCAGAGCCTTGAGAGTCACATACGCTGCTCATTCCACACACTGAATTTGAATGCACAGACTGATTTCAATAAGTTTTTCACTGATGAAGCCACTGTCTGAAGTGTTCATTATCCTTCTTTGGGCAAATGTAATGCATTGTGTAAGTAAGTATTGGGTGGGAGAAATTCTGCTGAGGAATTTTTTTCAAATGTGGACCACTGTTTAATCTATCAATTTGTGTCACTTGATGGAAATCTCTTTAAGACAGTATTGCAGATTTTGAGGTTTTTGGAAAAATTGGCAGTCTCAACCACTTTCAAGTTGAAAATTTTACTGGTGCAGAAATGAACTATCAAAAGTGAAATGTTGGGGTGTTTAAGCCACTGGCATTAACTCTTGATCCTCCACCATGAAGCATCTGTTCTATTGCTAGTTGCTTCTTTCTCTACTTACTCTAAAATGAAAATGTGAAGAATAATATTCAAAAACCTTCAGTACTGTTGGCAATTTCTACAATCAGTCAATGCTAATTTCTGTAAGATATTTGAGAAACATTTCATGCTTGGCCCAGAAGTGAATGACGATAAAGTTAATAATGGATTTTTCACTTCGTTCATAGCCACCATTTCTTTTGCTGCCATAAATTCCGCGCTGTTTTTATATCAGTTTATTACAGCTAAATTCACACGAATAGAAATTTTAATATGAAATATTTTTCAGCATCGAGCAATCTTCTAGACTGTTACAACTGGTCTAATCACAGTTAAGATACAAAATCTATTCAATTTGATTGCATATTTCTATTCTCCTCACTGAAATTATACGCAACATTTTTTAGTCGTGTGGCTTGTACCAGAAGTGAATTTACATGGTGATCAGTGCTACATTCCATCTTAAACAATCACCACAGATTTTCATTACTAACTGCTCACTGAATATCATAGAATTACCCCAGAAGAATTACCACCTCCAAGGCAACAAGGTGTTAGTCCACCGTTCACGATAATGTGACTTTTTTAAATCTTCCCTGGACCATGAACAGTCGAACGATTGATGGCTGCTCCTTACTCCGGAACCTGCAGGACAGGGGACATTGAATCGCATGCCCTCCAGCTCGACTTCGATAGGCAGAAATGGATTCTGGTGCGTGAGGAGCACCAGAATGGGTACCCTCCACCGATTCAAGGCAGTCGGTGGAGGGTACCCGGCCGTGTCTTTGCAATGCACTCGTGTTATAAGTCTTGTGAACTCAGGACGGTGGCCACCAAAGTGGAATATTAATTTCTAAATGGGTCATATTATTTCGTTGGCGATTTTAGAAAAGATGAATGAGGTATAAATACCTTGTAAAAAGTTCAAAATTCCATAAAGGGAATCGATTTGGACTTCTTTCATCAACATTTCCGATATTTTATCCGTTTACTGGGATGTATCCAGTCATACGGTATTTTTACATGACGTAGCTGGAAAACCGTACTTAATTAAAGTTCAATTATAGCTACAGCAAGGTGAAAACACTCGTGTACGATAACGGGTGATACGAAAGAAGTGGTTTGACCTGCGGGAACGAGGAGATAGGGGGGGGGAGACTACGCCTAGTCACGCACAACTTCCTTGAACGAAGTTTTTGTCGAGAGTATACAAAAATATCGAATTCCCATGTCGCTCAATTTCCTTCGCAGTCTTTTGCCCGATATTTGAAAATTGGGATATCTCGTCGACATATTAACTAACATACTATCATGTTATTTTTTGTTCAATAGTTGTCAATACGATGTTCATCTTTTCATAATTATTAACGCATCGACAATTCCAATAATGTCTTCATCTGTACAGTTCTCCTACATCATCCGTCGCCAAACTCACATCTCCATTAAAGCCTCTAATCTATGCTCATAATCTTTTATCAAGGACCAGGTTCCGAATCTATGTAATGCTACACTTCATATGAGCGTTACCACTAATCTTTTCTTCAAGTGTTTGAAGAGAGTGACCTTAAGGTCTCTCTCATCAACTCCTTCCTTTTCGCTAAGGCCTCTTTTGCTGATGAAATTATTCGTCTAAAGTCGTGTCCACCACAATTATTTTCCTCTATGTTGCTTTCCAATTAACCAAACTGTCCCTCTGTTCCTCTTCTGATATGATATTTGTCGGATTGATTTTACGACATTCTCTCCATGGAATTCTTTAAATACGTAGTTTTACAATAAAGGGAAACAAATATACAATTGTAAACAATAACACCAGTCATAAACCGACACCGTGTTCGTAAGGAGAGTGATTGGAATAGAAAACTGATAGTGTTGTCTATTGATCCGATATTTCGATTCAATCATGCGATACCCAAGTATTTTCTTTCGAAATTCGAAGTTAGATTTGAGTTGAATGCTGGGAGAACAATGGAAAAACGAAAACATGATGTGAACATGAGATTTTCGTAACACCATGCAAAATTAGGTTCCGCTGATTAATCTACGTGAAACTATGGGAAAACTCTCAGAGTAAGATTGTTATAAAAACATTAATTCTTAGACTTAAGGTAAAACAGCTGAGTTGTGCCTTAAACAAATTTTTGAAATTTTATGTTGGCTACAGGTTGGGAAACGGAGAAGGCGAGTTTTTGTTGTAATGATAAGTTAATTAACAGTACCTGTGAAAATAAATTTAGTAATGAGAAAAATGCCGCCCGGAGATTTTTAACCATATGAATTAAAATAGTCTTCATCTCCCTTAAAAACATCTACATAAACAGCGATCGTATCAAGAAGCAAATGGAAGTGTTTGGCATTAAAAAAGGAACTTTGCGTGAGACATAATACTAGAGATCATAAACTTGTCTTCAATATATCCACGGAGTTCCTTAAATGGTTAAGAATGAATTGGAAGGTAAGGAAACTCGCGAAATTAAATTGTTTCAGTGTTTGGTCACTGACAAGATAAAACCTCTAAAGCCAGTTACACATGGGGACCTTTCTTGCACCACAAAAGGCACAGTGCCTCGATTTTCTGTCACCATTCCTGGCATGAAGTTTTTATAATAATAACAAAACGTCTTTATTGGGGTGAGATTGAGACTAAATAGTCCCTTCTTCCACCTTTTTACAGGTGTTTGCAGATGTCGTTTCCATAGATATGCATGAAAATGTTGGTCATATCGAATGAAGAAGCGGTGCCAGGTGTTGTTGCTCCAGTTTTGGGTGGGAAGGCCGTTAGCAAATCAAAAGAAAAAGGTAAATGATGGACGATGGTACACCATGGATTCTGCGAACGGGTGGAAATGAAGCCACAGGAAGTTAAAGAAATTTAATAGGAGTGGACGAGAAAAACTGCGTCAACCTCTTGGCTCTTGTCAGACTATCGATTAGAAAGGAAGACATGCTCTTGTGGCAAAGTATGTCCGCTTTACAGTGGTAAGTTCCCTTTTGCATTTATTTTATTGATAGTGTCTCACATAATTGATGTGAAAGTATTATGTTTGTCTTCAGAATTTTATAGTTATTTCATAAATTTTAAATTATTTATTTATTATAATTTAATTACAGAAATTAAACTTGAGTACAAATAATATATTTGTGCCGTTATCCTATTTAGGACACATTTTATTGAAGCGTAGTATCTTTTATGGGAATTTCTTGATACTTTTTTACAATTTGCTGATGTTAACAAGTAAATAAAGAGAATACCCATATTTTATAAAGGTTGGTGGTCACATTAAGGATTTTTGGCTACAGGAGAGAGCTATTGTAGTCTCTGTTATACATTTCATATCTTGAGTTTCTGTCTATGTCCCAGTTTTGGTTGAATGCATGATATCATTCAAAGTATCTACATAATTAACATGAGGTTTACTCAAGTTAAAGTTTATACGAATTATAAAAATGGGCAAATATAGAATCTAACAAAGTTTATCTTCCTCCCAGTGCCTGTGGAAATCAATTATATTGAGAAATCAATAAATAATAAAGAATAAATTTACCTGTCAAGCACATTGCATCCAATGCTTCCAAGTTTTGTAAGATCGCTGGTTATGAATCAAAGTATATACATACTGTTTGGTAACAAATTAATCATAAATTATCAAAAGTAAATATGTATGGAGTGCGCATTACAATATACATCTGCATGAAATAATTTAACTAAGGTCGATTGTATCTGTGCTGCAGTAGCTGCTATTATAGGTGCTGTAGCTACTTTTCTCTCCCGCACACAGCCGTCACAAAAGAAGAAGGCAGCAGCAGCTGAGGGGTTACATTAACTGAAACTAATTCAATGATACCAATTATATAATATGTACGCCCTTTCAAGTATTCCCTTTCCAACATTATAACCTCGGTTTTCTATTTCATTGAGGCCACTTTATCCATCTCCAGGTAAAGCCGTTGTTGCATTTCAATTGCATTTCTAGGATGCAGCAATGGTGTCACCACGGTTCCACTATTGGCGTATCCACGGTCACTCACAACTAGACAGTTTCTTAATTCTTGACTTTCCAATCGAAATTTGATGAACAAATTTATGATGATTGTGTGATCATGCGCTGAACCTGGCCAGTGGGCAACAACACCTAAAATCTTTAAATCTGCAGATGCTAATGTTAGCACATTGAGATAGAAGTATCCATTCCCGCTTCTGTAAAACTCACTATTTGCTCCTCCTGGAATAAAATATAAAAAATAATGAGTAACATAAGATGTTGACAAGTGCATTGACAGCAATTAATTTGATTTGAAAATGTTTTTTACAAATTCATCTAAAAATCAAAATTTATGTATCAAAATTAATTTGTTTCCTTTCGATAAATGTACCTAATAAATAGCAACATTAGTACTTTGAAAAGATGTACAGCTGAAGAATGTTGTTCCTAGTAAACCTAAATATCGCCACATGCAGCAGTGTCAACTTTTAGTGAGAATGTTCCTCAGCACAAAGTGCTAGTAATTGTTATTAGAATGAGACTTATAATTAGTATGGTAGTTACATGCTAGACATGTAGTTATGGTAGTCTCAAATGATGCAAGTTAGTAAAGAAGACTTGATTAGCATTTCATGAGCAAAATACAATGTTCAGTGAAATCATGGTAGTCAACATCTTCACTGGCATAAAGAACAAATCTTGAGAAAAAGGAATAACGTACTCCGTTATGTTATGCCTGAAAATATAGAATAAACAAATCTTGAATTCATTTCAATGAGGAATGGTAGTTTTTAGTGTAAAGAGAATTGTTTGCAATATCTAGAGGATAAAAAGAAAATTATAATGATGAATAAAAAGAGAATTTTTTGTTAAATTGATAAACATAAAGGCGTTGTATTCATTTGGAATATGTGGTTACTTGAATTGATGATATATGTGCCGTAGAAGTGGTTACTTGTTGATATTGCCTTTTTTTCGTCATGGAAATGTGTATATAATGAGATGTAAGAAAGGTGGACTGCCACCCCAGCCTCTCTTATCCTAGCCCGCCAGCGGAATGCGGAGCAACGTTGTAATACTCTTAATACTATGGGAGACTTGTAATACTTTGTAAGACTCAAGAGGACTACATAGTAATAGTTTGTTCGGAAGGGAAGGGGTGGGGAGCGAGGAGGAGCGCAGGGGAAGGCAGTCGCGTGCGGAATGTCGAGTGACGAGGTGGAATAAACACAGAGTCGATAGTGCTTGAGGTGTTTTATTTCTCCCTTCACCTCCGGAAGCTGTGGCGACTCCTTGATCATTTAAAGAATCTTTCATTGGTGTCAGAAGTGGGATGAACATCCGATAGCTTTCGCCTCGTGTCAGCTGAATAATGCAGAATTAAACTACTCTGCCACAGAAAAGGAGCTGCTTGCTGAAGTATGGGCAATAAATTATTTTCGCTTCTATGTGTTTGGGCGAAAATTTAATGTAATATCAGATCACACAGCTTTAAAATGGCTATTTAGCCTGAGGGATCCGAATAGTTGGCTGATGCGCTGGACTCTGAGGCTCTCAAGAGTATGACTTTGAAGTGTGGCACAAGCCTGGTAGTTTGCATGGGAATGCAGACGGTTTGAGTAGAAAAGTGAGGGGAGTGGAAGTCCAGAACACTTTAGACTTCATGGAGGCGCAATCGTTGGACCACAATTGTGCTATTACTCCTAATAATAGCAGGGGGGTAGAAATATATAGCGTCCCCAACGTGATCTCGGCGAAATGGCAGTTGTTAGAAAAATTAAATACATTCAGATTTCTCATTTAAGTCATTGTTTTACCACAGTATAATTGGCCCAGCGCGATATTTGGAAACAGTAATTTTTAAAGCATTCGCGAAGATCGCCGCCACCAAAGTTTCTTTCCCTGAACGAGGCGCAAATATTCTTTAGCGAAATCTCGAGCCGGAGGTTTGTTTCGCACCCGAGGCAAAGAGGGCGGTCTCGCGCAGAGAGAGTAATACCGAACGAATTGTCCCAGCTCTCCTGTTAATTTGTTGTTTTTCTTCATGGTTATTTTTTTCTGTTTATTTTTGACTGTATGCGTCTCTATTTGTGTGTTGTCATTTGGTCCAATTTAAATTGGCTGTAGACTTGTATGTGGTACTCTTTCTTTAAACAAAATAAAAAAGAACCACTCGTACTTCGTAATCCAGTTAGCATCTTATCGTCATCTAGTTACAATTTCGGAGAAAGTGATGGACCAATGGGTGAAGCTGTCGTTTGATGGACGAGTGTGGGTTCAAATCCAGAACAATCCTGATCCAGAACCTCTGGAAAAGTAATTTTCTGGGAAATAAATCTTCCTGGGAAATATCACGCAAGGAAAGGACCTGACCTCCCTTAATTATGTCAGTGTGTGAATCTTCTCTCGCCGCACGGGCCTAGTGCTGGGCGGGTATCACCTTCAGCTATAAAATTAAAGCACGGGTGAAAAACATCTCTATTGTAGTACCAGATTAGGTTAAATTAATGATTAATCGGTGCGTATTAAATGTATAAGTATGTTTATATTACTTTCTTCCATAAGTCAGAAAACGAATCATGACATGTGATTATTAAGACTAAGAGGAATTTTTCAATTAAGTGGCACATTTTTACTAGTTATAAATATTTTATTGTCAACAAGTTTCAATACACTACGTCATCTTAAGATGAAGATTACCTTTAGGTGTAGTAGTACATCGATACTGGCCATCAATGAACAAAACAAGTATTATAAAAGTAAATAAATTATATTTTATGGAAAAGGCAATTTTTTCACAGATATCTAATCAACTGATAAATTAATATATACTCGTATATGAATAAACATTAGGTCAAAAATAGGTAACATGAGGTTAGCTCCAAGACATAAATCCAAGAATTTGGAATTTTATCAAGGTTGATTTTTATCAAAGTACTTGCATATACTGGTAATGCAGTCATCGGATGAGTTTTTTTGAATCCAGAGCACCCCTACCCTTCAATCTCTTCTTAAAGATTCTTGAAAATGTGATCTGCTCAAATTATCGTGCTGTGAGCAATTAGAACATGAATTAATTTTTCAAGAGTTTTTCGCGTTAATTAAAAACATACCTTATGTATTATCTCCCAGTTATGAAAATCTAATTATTTAATCCTCTAAATCAGTAAAGAAAGAAAATTATTTCAACACTAATTAAGACGACAATCTTGATTAATGGTACGTACCTTGGAAAAACGATTATTTTTATTCAGGCTGTGTCGTAGGTTATTGCCATTTAGTAATTTCACGAACCAAAGAGAAAACCGATCAGGAGAACACAGCAGACATTCACGAGGCAGGAGCTGAATGCTCGACCTTTGGATTAGCCTGGGAGCGAGATTCCCACCGGCCTAATATTTTAGACTTTAAGGCCATTTGGCATGTAAGACAGAGACAAAAAACCTAAAGATTTCGGTCAAAGAAAAGGGCAATTGAAAAAATTGGTACAAAAACTCCGAAGGTGTAAAATGAGTGGTAGGTGACGGGATAAATTTGAAAACATTACATCAAGGCCGATGATCCATGTAGATTATGAGATCTCAGAATATCGAGAGTTTATATTAAGCACAGAAGGAGTCAGAAAAGTAATTTCTAGCGGGAAGTTTGGCTTCTGCACCATCCCCAGACCTTAAATCCTTTCGAAACGCATAAAATGATTTACACGCTCATAAATTCTGAATACCTCTGTTTGAGCCTCCCTTGACATTTTTGTGTTTCATGCAATCGTGTCTCATCGTAATAAATGCGACACATGTTGAGTGGGCTCCCATTGAGGCAATAAGTCGCTTTACTCACGCATGTAGTCACAGACTTATAAAGATTGTGGTGTAATTCTCGCCATGTGAAGATTTGTTGTCCGCGTTGCCTTTTGAAGTAACAGCTTTAGAAAAAAATCATCGCTCTCCAATCGAACCATGGATTAAGTAACAAAAAAGCAAAAGGAAAAAAATGAATTAATTTTCTTCTCATTTATTTATGATAAAGAAATCATGTTCTGTCCATCTGCATCGACTCGATGATGACAAAGTGTTCGGTGAAGTACCTAGCAGTAACTTAACTGTCATGGGACCCTCCACACACGAGAAATTTGTGTTGAGTCATAAAAAAAGATTAGGTACAATCAGACGCAGTGTTCGTATGAGTGAGTTAAAGATGAAAGAGCAGTGCTACTAATCTCTCGTGAGCCCACATTTGGAACACGCGTGCAGTGTATGGGACCCATATGTAAAGAGCTTCATTAAATGAAATGGAGAAGGTTCAGTACAGGAAAGCTCTATCCATTAAAAATTGCTACGATAAGAATAAAAGCTCAGCAGCTGTACCCAGAACTTAGTTGGTAGTCCTTAGATCAAAGATATTTTTAAAAACTTTTCAAGATAACATTTTCTAAAATCTTAGGTTAACAGTATGCCCACATTAACGGGAAAGGGATTCTTTCTTTCGGCCAACATTACAATGATTGTCATCGATAAAAAATATATTAAACTATTTCTAAAACTTAGACGTGTTTAGGAGAATTATCGTACAAACGTTTGGTGCTCTCATCCACTGCTAGTATGAATCGTCTGGAGGCTATAAGGTTACACAAGAATATGCAGATGAATCGATAAGTATTTGTATATGTTAGCGGACGCCCTGCGTATTTCTCTCACCGTTATCGATGTGTTTTCTGGATCACCTACGCAAAGTACTTCTTTCTCCCCTTCATACTTGCCTCATATTTCTTCCTATCGTCGGAGTTTAGTATTGCAGCATCATACAAGAAGTGACTAGGTGAAATGAATTTATGAAAAAGTGTTTAGTAGGCATATGACATGTTAAATATTTATCATTTCCATATGTTGTAGGGACGATGAAAATTCCCCTTTCGCATATCAACGAAGATCCTCAGATCATGATGATTATCAAAGTTAGAGCTGTCTTATTTCCTTGGGAAGTATTACAGATTCATTTTTTTGGTAAAAATGAAGGAAAAGGGACATAATTTCGTGTGTTCCACGAGTGCACCTCCCCTCGTCTTCGCGTCGTTTCATGCCAACTTCCACTCCTCCCATCGGAAAACATATCCATCGGTTATCGTAATCACCACCGCCAATGGAGAGGGGAGGGGGTGGCGGGGGCGTATCAACCCCCCTTCCCTCCCTCCTCTATTAGTTTAAACAGTTGCCACATGACCAACCAAAGTGTCCCTTTCACCCGCCCATCATTTCGGGGGAATGGAATAAACAATTTAGGATAACGGTCGGATTTAGGGGGGGTCGAGGGAGGGAAAGTCGTGGGGAGAGGGGGAGGACGAGAGCCGTTTGGCTTTAAAAGTTCTGGGGCGCATATAATTTTCACTTCGCGCAGAGCCACTGCGGGACGGGGTGAGTTTAATCCGAGATTATCCCGGCAAAAATCGCTCGTCTAAAAGGCCATTAAAGGGCGTCGTCGGGGATTTATAGTTCGCCCCCGGACCGTCTCTCTTCTCCATCCCCTCTCCCTCCCCTCTTCCCATCTCTATCTCCTTCTCACCCTCCCGCAAACCCCCCCACCCCAATTCCCCACCCCACACTCCCACGTTCCCACAAGTCCCGTCTCCTTCCCCC
>WURS02260098.1:0-19231 GCA_011762765.2 Rhinocypha anisoptera | reverse complement strand
AAGTTTTTTCCAATAATTTCGACCGCGCAGCGGTCTTTCTCGAGGCGTAGTTGGCGGAAAACTCATATATATATATATGAGTTTGTTGGATAAACATATATATATATATAACTCATATAAACATATATATATATATACAATACACAGTACAAGGAAATCTAAAACTTTCTTCTTATTTTTGTTCCTCGCGCCTCTCCACGATTTTGTAGACAAGGTATACTTTTGACCCATTTATGTTTCGTCTGTGAACGTGGAGCCCCGCGCCGTCGTTTCCAAACGGACCAATCCGCCGTCGCGGGAAAGCCGGTTAATTATTTTGTTTTAGAATTAGGCGCGAAATAAATCAGGCGGGAAGGTCAATCATGAGGGAGTCGGGGAAGTGTCACGTTCGATTTCTTCCAGATGCGCAGTGTATGATGAAAAATAGTTGGCAGCTGTGACATTTTGGCAAACTAAATTTCATTCTACTCCCTGCTTCAAAATACCAACATGCCGACGTCTTGTGTCCGATCCCCGTTTAACTTGATTGAATGAGTTGCCAGTTTTGGACCCATGATTTCTCTCTCTGCGGAATTGATTAATCACGCTCTTAATCTTCTCCCCTGCTACGGTATGGACGAGAAATATGAGTGAAATCACATTAATCTCTGACTGTGATTCTTGGAAAGATTATAAGGCCGTTACCATTTTTACTGATATTTAACTAAATGGTTTGTGGTTGGCATGATTGAAAACTTGTCACCAGTGATAATTTCTTCACGAAGTATTTCTCCAAGGTAAATGGGAGCTTAAGAGTCAGAGTCAGATGGTCCGGAATTGTTTAGTGAAAAAGTAAGGTTTTTTATTAATGCCTATGTATAATGAAGTTTTCCTCCGGATTAGGGTTTCAGCTGTCGACTTTTCAATGGCTATACCATAGTATATAGATAGAAGCCCGAATTATGGAACGCAAGAGATGCCTCAAACTCAGCCATACTGGAAAATTCACCCATTTAGAAGCATAGCATCACCCATACTAGGTTTTTCTTTGACGAAGATAAATTAATTAGCAGAGCAACCGGCTACTGGGATCAGCTGACAAAGGAAGCGATAGAAACCAGAATTGAAAGAAAAACTCCATACGTGATGGGGGGGTACGCTTACAGCCAATCCTGAAAACCCGTGATCCCGAAAATAAAGTCAGAGAGGATAAAGAGGGAAAACACCAGAAAAAGCCAATAAGAAGTGTCAAGCGAACTCCATATAAGGAAGGCAAAATGATTACCCGGCGTTGAACATTCCAAAGATACTGTTCTAAAGTTCTTTCTAGTCTTTAATTGCTTAAATTTATTACTGTTTGTTATTCCTTCAAAAACTGTATTTATAACTGTTAACATTCCGGTGGCCTGGCGTAGGTTTTGTGGGTTTTCCTACGCCCTCGGAAGAATACCAGGCGGAGGCTCCCAAGGAAAAGAAGGTTTCTGCGTCCGCTACAACATTAATTCATTCGCACCTCCGAAGAGGAGAAATCCTAAAACGGGGTTCCATGATTGAGTACATTCTACTATTAATTAATTAATTTATTTATTTGTAATCTTTTAACCGCGGAAATAAACACCAATTGAATTTAAATGACCCGGCGTGCTCACTTAGGCGGTACATACATTAAATTTGGGACGATACCGAGAAGATTAGCGTGGCCCATGCGCAAGGGTGACGAGTATCGTAAATCGTGTAGCGTCCCACAGTTTTAGGCACACACAACGAGGAACGAGACAAACAGGACAACGAAGAAGAAAAACGCAAAAACAATGAGAATAACTTTAACAACTAGAATAAGGCTTCACGACCGAGCCTGATAGTCTCAACGTTTAATTCAACAATGACCTGATTAATTAAATGGGCGCTTCACGCATGGGGGACTTCAACAGCCGCTTCACATAGACACTGTAATGGATCATCCATATTCATGCCGCTTCACGGACCAACCTACTGCCAATGCTTGCTGTCCTGTCAGGCGATCCGGGTGAAGTTTTGCCGGTCTCCCTCATCCCTGGAGCGAATGTCTGATCATATAGCCATCACGGAGGAAAAGATACTGGAGAGGAGGAGAAAAGGTTGCTCTGGGAGGTGATGGAGGAGTCTGGAGAGAAGGAGAAAAGGGTGCTCGAGCCGCTTAAGAAATACGTCTTCACACAAAATATCTGACGTCCCTGATGAGGAAAGAGCCTAGATCAGGAGCTTTTTGCTCAACTGTATAATATGTGAATTGTATGTGTGAGTGTGCATTTATTGTATTATATTAACAAAAAGTTATAAACACGTTAAAATAAAATAATGACCCGGCATCAACGCCTTGTGGACGATGGTGGAGTTAGCCATCGAAACGTCGGCAGTCGAAACCCTAATCTGGTAGAAAACCCGCGAAGACTTCACCAGAGTCGTGCGCCGGGAAAATCCATTCCAAATCTTTCCGCTTGCCTATTATTTCTTTCGGACCGCAAATGGGAAATTCAGTCTAATCCACCTCCGATTTCGGGATTGCACGTTGCGACATGTTGCCGAAAAAGAAAATCATGAAACAATATCTGACGCTTTAATTCCACTCTACAAAAACGTAGCTTTCGACGAGGGTGTGGAATGTATTCTAATATGTAATACGACAAAGGAGGAACAGTCTCCCATATTGGGATCATGCTGGGTCTACCTTATTTAAAATATAGCAACGATATTTTCTCAAGGTGGCAACAATATTTATGGAATGATAATAGAAAGAAATTTGGAAAAATAAAGAATGAATTCAAAAATTTATTATAACAATGACAGTTAAAACGTTTTGCATCCTGTGTGCTTAAACTCCAATTCACGTGCGGTGTAGGTATACTCAATCTGTTGTCCATCCACGCCGTTGTAGCGTTTTCACTTTTAAAATTTTGAATACAATGC
Organism: Rhinocypha anisoptera; assembly: GCA_011762765.2. Taxonomy (NCBI): domain Eukaryota; kingdom Metazoa; phylum Arthropoda; class Insecta; order Odonata; family Chlorocyphidae; genus Rhinocypha; species Rhinocypha anisoptera. The sequence goes on along the minus strand of WURS02260098.1, from coordinate 16,306 downwards.
ATTATTTATTGAGCTTAGCACAAACAAATATCACTAATACCACAATTTAAATTTTTCTCAATCTTTTATGACGAGTAGTTGAATATTTCCGTTCACTTAATTCCGTTTACCTTGTAACACTATGAATGAAAAGCAAAACACTTGGTAATTGCTTTTCATTCATAATGAATTGGTTCCACCAAGTTACGCCTGAATCCGTCGCTTGTAACACTAGTTGATTCTTGTTAACCTATTGAACCTTGGAAAATCAAACTTATATTATTATATATCAAACATTTAATATTGATTTTATTAAATTGACTGTTTTGAATTTATTGAATATTTTTTTACAGGTTATTTTTAAATCACTCAGTCGTCCAATATACACTTTAATTATGCGGACTCAATTCCTGCACTTGTCTTCAGCATTATCCTTCAGAAAATCACTTTCATTTTTCAACGGTTTTATTTACCATTTACTAGTTTATGTTTACCTTCAAGCTTCTATTTTTCTAAAATAATGTTTCATATGAGTTACCTTTTCTAAATCAATCTGTGATGGACAAATTACTAAATATAAATTTCTAACCCTGTCATTTAAAACAAGCAGTTTGACAGATATACGAGGTTGTGTAAATAACGAATTATGATGAAATAAACATAAATTCCAGTTACAAAGAGAAGAATTAATTGGTGACTACGTGAATCAAATTAATTTTTTCATGAGAATTTGGTCAGTTAAAGTAGCTAATTATTACTCATTAACAAAATCTGATGTTACCTTAGTGTAAGTAATCGAGTTTTCGATAGGAAACCATCGAATTATTAAAACAGAAAAATTAATTTAAATTTTTTGAGTTCCTGCTAATTAACAAAATTGATAACGTCATTAGATTACTAGTAGATATCAATAGAGATATAACTGGTTGCTATTAATATCTCTATTAATAAAACTGAAAATACCATTTTGACCACTCCTTCATCTTGACGAAGGATTAGATTTCTAAGATTAGACGAAATATTAGACTTCTAAGCATTACCTGGGGCAGGAGCCACCACCACACATTCACATTCACTCCCAAGTGCAAATGTTAAGAAACATATTGCACTCAGAATGAAGCAACCCGCATGAAAAATAAAATATCAGAGTACCATCCAGAACATTCGAGACAATGTTAGACTCCTGAATACAAATCGTTTCACAATGAATATATATATCATGCGGAAACAGAGTAAAATAACATATAACTTATATTAAAGAAAACGAGAGAAAATATGCAGGGTGAAAATAAAATATTTAAACTACTCTTCCTAAGGATCCCTAGGACCTAGTTTATTCTGATCTCTAATGGTTCGGGGGAAAATGACATTTTAAATCTATTTGTTCTAGAATCTATCTCCCTGATTTTCCGGACGTGATCAGATCTACCATAGTATGACGGGGTTTTCAATATAAATTTAACCTCCTCATTGAAGTAATCTGCTTCAAATTTATACAATGAATTTAACACATATATTATATAGTTTACGACCAACGAGTGGTTCCCAGCCTAACTCGATTGCCGAGCTCCTTGCCCACGTGCCTCCTATTTCCGCGGCAACTTTTGAAATGAGGTAAAACTGTCAGCATATTCTACTAAAATTTAATTATGATATTTTCAGATGTGCACTGATTAGTCTTCTTTTTGAACAAAAAGTAATGAATCATAATTCGCTGTCGTTCGAATGAGGAATGAGCTTTTTTCAAACCACTCTCCACCAAACCATCGTTTGATCGTTTTTTTTTTCCTCCATCATCAGAGTTTTAGAAAACAGGATTTGGATTGGTACTATACTTCCCTGCCGTCACAGTCCGCGTTTTTTTTCCGTCTTCCCCTCGAGAGAAATCGGTCAGTCCGAGGCGAGGAGGGTATATGCCTCGCCGGGAGTTTTAATCGAGGGGACTTCACTCGTGATTAAGAGCGCAGGGGATCCCATCCCCCCTCTTTCTCTCTCACGCTTTCATTCAACTCTGGACATGAATGTCTCCCGCCCATTCCGCATCTCGTGACCTTCCCAACGTTCTTCGCGCGACTCTTGGAAACGCGGAGGGAAACGTCTTAACGGTCGTTTTTAAAACGGCTGGGGGGGGGGAGGATCTCTTTCTCTCTCTTGTCTGCCCGTCTGTGCGATCCGTCCCGAAACCTCAGCGTATTGGACTTCTTCACTATCGCCAGCTCGTTCAACTTCCGAGACAGTTCCCTTTTTTGTGAATTAGTCCCCCCTCCACTCCCCTACTGAGCCCTCCAAACTTCTCCATTAAACAACAATAGCTCGGATGAGGTCGGGTCGTGGGGTAGAGGGTAATGAATGAAGTGGAGGGGAAGAATGGGTCTCGGTGGGGAGGACGGGGGGGAGAGGCAATGAAGCGATGGGTCCCTCCCCACTTTTATTCCCAACTTCATTGCTTTCCACGCCTTTTTACCATCTTCTCCAAGTATAAGTTAAAATGCATAGGTGACAGTGGACACCCCTGTCATACTTCCCTGCCTGTGACCACCCATATTCCCCGTCTGATATTCTTACTTGCGTGACCTGAGTCATATGCGGGTTTCTGCGAGATGTCTATCCTTCCAATCCACTTCGATTTTGTTGCAACAACGTGTTAACCTGCACGCCGCTACAAAGGCGTGTGGCATGGGGTGAACGACCACCATGCATGCAAAAGTTAGAAATTATCTATAAAGAAGGAAACTGCAAAGTATATACACCACATTTCCCAACGTTCCCTAGGACCAAGTATATTCTGATCTCTGATCGTGAGGGGGGGGAATGACATTTTTTATCTATCAGTTCTACAATCTAACTCGCTGATTTTACGTGCGTGATTTGATCTACCGTTGAATGACAGGATACAGTATATCTTCAACCTCTTCATTGAAGTAATCTGCTTCAAATATACGCAATAAATTTAACCTATATTTCAACCTACGATCAACAAGAGGCTTTCAACCTAATTCTTCCGATAGCTTTGTTATAATGCTACGTTGATCATTACATTTCACAAAGCTAACTGCTGTACTTTTTTCCGTCTAATTCAAAGACTAATCTTACCTCATTGGGATTCCACATACTCGAATAATTCCATTAGTTTCGGCCACACTATTGAATTCTTTCTCAAAATCTACAAACCATCGAAAACATATTGATTAAGTTATATATTCTATTCGATCTCAACTTCCTAATCACCATCTCCGTACCCATGACTTTTTAATTATCTTCTGGTCGACTCTTCCTGTTACTGTTTCAGCAGCTCTTGTTACTGTTACTGTTTCAGCAGCTTTATGAACTTCCCAACTTTATTCCATTGTCCTAATTTGGTTACCATAAATTAGAAGACTATCCTCTGATTCCTAGTAGGTACTCTCTCCTCTATTTCTCTGCTAAAACTTCTAGAATTCCATTTATCTAATCCTTTACTCTTTTTAATCCTCTTCACAAGGCACCTTATCATTATAAAATTGTAGACTTTGTTTACGTCAGTTCCCGGAACACTTTTGCAGTTTAAAACATTCCTTAAATATCTGCCTAACCAATATGTGGTCTAAAGGTATCTCTCTATCACCTAGCGCCTTTCAAGTGTACCTGTATCTCCTTGGTGTTTGAGCCACGTGATTGTTATTACCAAACTCCTCCCTTTACAAACTCCACTGATATTTCCATGCGGTTATTTCCTATTCCGTAACTTTGTTTACCTACTTCTTTTCCCTCTCTTCCTTCACACAAGAAAGAACATGATCGACTCTTAAAAACTCAAAGGGGAGTAATGTTTCACCTTATATGAGTTGGAAGCGTGATTATGTGCAACGTAATTAGCCCAGTCCATGAACTTGCAGTTTGACGTGGAACAAATGAAGAGACTGCTCTCAACTCTCCTCCATGTTGAACTTCGTCAATTATTGATTTCAATTTAACCATCGATAAAAATCTGCAATATTATGCAATGGCATTGAGTTGATTGGAATAGCCTTTTTTACCAAATTGCATGCATAATCTTACATTAATAAGTCATTTTAAGATATGTATTAAAGTAATTGAAAAAATTTCTTAATTATTAATTTATCCTTCAAGTGCAAAAACTATCCACTGCCTATAAATAAATCTTTTGATATTTCAGGTCTTGGAAGAAATACCGGATTATATCATCGATGAAATAAAATTTACCACTCAAACATTAAAACTGATCGAGAAGATTTTTATGTACTCGCTGTTTTCAATGAGCATTTTGCTCCAGTTCATTGTAGTTCCACTCATGTTGCGAGATGTAGTGTTCAAGCGCCGAGAGCGCCCGAGTGTAGAATTGGGAAGCGAGCCTGAAGTCAGTCTGAAGAAAAGCAAGAGGACCGCACAAGACAAAGGATGAATTTAATTTGTATATATATGTTATAAATAAAATTATGTGATTTGGATGCCACTCATATTCTTTCAATAATAGAAGATCTCCTAACTTTGTCTATTTTATTTCTAATTACTGACATTTTACATTAATAAAATTGATCAGTAATCCTGCAGTCGTTCAAACAAGCTGTGTTATGTAGCATTAATTCATCATTAAAAAAGAGATTAGCCATATCCTTAATTTGAAATATTTATCAGCATAAAATTGTTTACGTTAAAGCTTTTCGTCTGTTTGAAATTTAAACATCAATTTGGCTCCATTCTACTCCATTTCAAAACTTCTTAAGGAACATAAAAGTATAATTTTAAAAATGTTTCTCCTGTTTAACTAATATTTTAGTTTATGTTAATTTAGAATCGTACTCCTTTGACAAAAAAGTTCACTCCTTACTAAAGCAACCTGCGGGGAGAAGAAGCAAAATTCATTTGGCACTATGATATATTTATTATCTCCTTTAAATCGTAACAAATACTTCAAGCTAATAGGTATGGCTATTAATTCTAAAATATTTTCAACAAATTTGCTGGTTTTTAAAAACGCTCACACACGTGAGACTGAGGAATCGCTAAGATGGACCTGATGATTACATACGTATTTGGAAGTATTGATTTGTTACTGTTTCTCTCATTTAGGATAAATTTGGTCTCCTGAAATTCTAAAAAAATCACTTTCTTTTTTGACACACTGACCAAAATTATGTCTCCATCGTGGAGTGAGAGAAGAGAATGTCTTAATGATGAAGTTGAAACTCACCTACACTGTACATTAAATAAGATATATTTGTTTTTGATATTCTTCAATGCCACTAGCAAAGTCGTGTTTATTTGCAGCAAAGGGAGTGTCTGCGGAAATTACCTTGAACAAAAAAATCGAAAGACCGCGATAGTTTGATGGGTAGAGTGCGTAGCTACTGGATATAATTTTTTTTAATGGTATTTCATTCGTCTGAATACTTGGAATTTCATCGATTATCAATCTCGTGATTGTATTTTTCTCGTATTTTTCTTATTTTCAAAGGTACAAGATCAGATAATATCAATAATATCCCCCCCCCCCAAATAAGAACTGTTCTCATTGGACCATAGTGTTATAATAATAGGTAGAGTTTTGGTTTCTGTGCATTGTGCATTCATTGATCACGTGACTTAAGGCAAGATGACGTTTCTGTCATGGTTACACTTTTTGTTTATTTATCTATATTAAGAGTTCTGTAGGAGTAAAATGCCAAGTGACTAAGCTTTTCAGGCAATAACTTAATCCTAATCCAATAACAGGACCATCACTTACGTATTTAAATTAAATTTTAATTTTTTAAAAGTTTTTTCATGTTTTTATTTGATTTTATAATATTGTCGTCATCAACTTGAGTAAGAATTGTTATCACAATGCTTTCCAAAGTTCTGTGGTACTTTATGAATGGAAAAATTTTGATTTCCCTGTTTATATATGAAATCCTGTGCTCCTTAAATTTTGAATTTGCGATTACAGTGTACAACAATAAGTGTATAATGGTTCGGCGTATAGTATGAAACTTATGTTTAAACAAATCGCGTGCCTCCGCAAAAAGGTCACATGGTTTCAATGATGAAACAGCTTTCTCTCTACTGCGCAGCCAGGAGGCTCACTCTAGACATTATAACTCAATGCTTTGGACCTGGTGTAAATCTCACTCACATACTTGTGACGTGAAGTTTAACAGACGAACCCCAGGCCTGACTAGGATTCATGTTTCCTATTCTCAGGAAACGGCATAGATAGACCGAAGCTTCATTTCAGGCGAAGATGAAAACCTGTTAGAAGACCCAGAGCGGACAAACAGGTTAATAATTAAAAGCTAAAATTTGGCAAAAAATTCTAAATATTTCGCAATCGTACGGATATGATTATCCCTCTCGCTAACATGAAATTTCATAACTTCGTTTGTTCTTCGGTTGCAAGAGATTATTATGTAATATTTTTATACGAAAACTCACCACCACACAAGGCATTCAGATCTCGACATCCTTGGAAACGCGGGCTCACTTCATGAAATCTATTTCTCGGCAACAATTTTCCTCTTGAACAATATTATAAACGAATCCTCTTCCTCAAAAAATAACTGAAAATATCTTCAGCGCTGGACAACGTTTTGGCTTAGCCGTGAGATCAGAGACCACCAACGAAATTTTCTCTAATATCTAAGTAGTCTCCCTCACTCTCCCACACAAGGATTTCCGCTTCTTCAATATTTTCAATTTCATTGTAAATTGAATTTTTTTTATCAATTTCAGAGTAATCACTGATGTAATAATCTCCACCGCTTTCCAAACTCAAAATTTAGTCAGAATCATTTACAGAAGTAATATTACAATTATTTCCTTGACACCCGAATATAGTAATCCTTTTCTTGTTGTTGAAACTAGTCTATGGGTAACAATTCAAAAGAAATAACCACGTGTAGAAAGCACACGCAAAGAAAATGGCACCACACAAGATGAAGGAACAGAACACCAAACAATATGAATGGACACGACACGTAATGAAAGATTCCAGTGGACTGAAAAGCTTGGTTTCGAGACTCCTTTGAGGGATTAGAAAAGGCTTCGAAGGGACCCAGTTTATGCTGACTGTTTAGAGGGAATCTTATCTCCAAAGATTACTGAACAGGAAGGACGGAAAAAAGAAATGCGGAGCGAAGCACATGCGCCCCTTCACTTACGATTGCGAGATGAAGCATTCGTTCAAGTGGCTCGAGGTGATAATGCACAAGGAATGGATAGATAGAAGGGAGAGAACTAATGGGGCAGATATCATATCTCATCATAAAAGAGCTGACCCTACCTGACATACTACCGGCAGGATTGGTAGTTGTTTTGATAATGGCGGGAAGGAAGGAACATGAGGATTTTGAAGACCGAGTTGAATTACTCGTAAGTTTGGAAGGAAATTTTATCGGAACATTAAAAAAATATCCGAGGGTTTAAAATTACAGTGATTTTAATATTGTGAAGAATAATGATACCTTCACAAGTAACAGTAAATTCATTGAATTTAAAACTCAATTTCTGCCCAAGAAAAATGATTGAAATAGGAATTACAGGGAGCGTTCTGGGAGCGTATGACGGCAGCATATGGTGATTTAACCGCGCGCAATGAGTACGCAGGACGGCGTTGAGGGGTACGCCTCAAGTCATTCATTCATAAGTCTCCCGGCAGATTCGTTAGTCATGGTCTCCTCCACTCTGCTCTTTTCTCCCTCCTAGTCTCCACGCTTCCTATGCATAAGATTTGTAAAATTGATGTTTTGCAGCCGATGATGTCCCTACGACACAAAACCCGGGCCATGTTCAAAGAAAGGCATTTGGATAATAAAGTTACGCGATTCAACAGTCAGAAACAATATTTGGAAACTGGACTCCAATTGAATTAAGTTTTTGTTAAATGTTTTAATTAAATGGCGACCGATTAAATAAAAACAAGCTGTCGATTGACTATAAATAATTATCGCGTGAAACACAAAAAAATGAGGGACACAGTAAGACTAACAGGTGGAGGGAAAAATCAAGGAACGAGAAGAGCGATCGGTTGGAGGAAGGCAAGAATGTCACGAGCAAGTGCAACGAACGACTGTGCAAGAGGGAGGGAGGGAGAGAGAGAGTGGGTGAGAGAAAAAAGAAAGAGAGGGAGAGAGATTGAATAAATGATGAAAAAAGAAAGAGAGAAAAGTAAAAAAAGTGAGTGAGGAGTGAAAGAGAGAGAGAGGAGTGAGGAGAGGAGTCGATAGAAAGTAAAAGAGTGAGAGAATGAGGAGAAAGTAAGCAGAGTAAGAAGAAGAGTGAAAGAGTGTGAAGAAGGGTGAAACTGAGAGAAAAGTGAGAGATAAATTGAAAAAAATTAAAATGTATAAAAAACTTTTTTTGTATTAGAATATATATCAAGTGTATATAATAAAAAATAGATAAACCGAAAGAGGAAAAAATAAAAGAGACACTTGAAAAGAAAGAGAAAGAGAGGAGGAGAGAAAAAGTGAAATAGTGAGAGTGAGATTCGAAATTCGTTGACGTCTTGCCCGCCCGGTGTCAGTGTGATTGAAAATCGAACTGGGCTTGTGGCATAGGAGAGAGAGGGGGGAAGAAAGGAGAAGTGAGTAAGTAAGAGAGGGAGAGAAAAAAGTGAGTGAGTGAAAGAGTGTGAGTAAGAGAGAGAGAGAGAGAGAGAGAGAGAGAGAGTGAAAGAAGTGGAGAGAGGGAAAGAGTGAGTGAATGAAAGAGAGGGGAAGGAAAAAAGAGAGGAGTGAGAGAGAGAGAATGGGAGTGAAAGTAATAGAGAGAGAGAGAGAGAGTAAGAGAGAATGGGAAGAAAGTGAGAGAAAGAGAGAATGGGAGAGAAAGTGAGAGAGAGAATGGGAGTGAAAGTGAGAGAGAGAGAGAAAGTGAGAGGGAGAATGGGAGAGAAAGTGAGAGAGAAAGGGAGTGAGTGAGAGAGAGAGAGAGAGAAATTTGAGATGCGACGTCTTGGGTTATAAGTTGATGGGGGTAAAATATAAAAAATGAGATGCATGAGAGTTGTTAACACAAGCTGACATCTTCAATCTTACAAACTCTCTCTCTCTCTCTCTCTCTCTCTCTCTCTCTCTCTCTCTCTTCACATCAGTCATCACTCACTCACTCCAAAAAAGCGCCCAAAAACAACACATTTAGAATATTAGATAGATAGATATAAGGATATGATACATGGAAAAATCTAATATCGCGCGTAGTAAGAAAGAAAAAATAGTGAAAGATGAACTATTTTTTTATTTAATCAAAAAAGCTTTTTTCCGACAAAATGTAACTATTTTGGATAGGTCAAATCAAACTTATTTTGCCTCTCTCTCTCACACACACACACACACTCACTCTCTCACTCACTCACTCTCTCTCTCTCTCTCTCTCTCTCTCTCTCTCTCTCTCTCTATCTCTCTATCTCTCTCTCTTTCTCACTCACTCTCTCTCTCTCTCACTCTCTCTCTCTATCTCTCTCTCTCTTTCTCACTCACTCTCTCTCTCACTCACTCTCTCTCTCTTACTCACTCTCTCTCTCACTCTCCCTCTCTCTTTCGTTCACATACTTTTCTTTCAAACTTATTTGATCTTTATATTTTTAAAATCAATCTTTCTCACTCAATTTTAATCTAAATCTCTCTTTCTCAATCTTTCTCTTACATTGTTACTGTTTCCCTTTCAACTTGTTTTCTTTTGTCTTTTTATTCACAATCACATTCTGTTTCACTCACTCACTCTCTCTCTCTTTCTCTCTTCCACCGTATAGTATATATAATAAGAAATTGAATAAAAATATTTTTAAAATACATTTTGAAAATTCAATTAACAGAGGATTATAGATCCATCTATCTATCTACAATACTCACTTGACGAAACAAAAAGAAAACTAGGTTAGATTCTAGATACATTCTTATAATTCAAACACATAGACACACAAAGTGTTTTTTTAATTAAAGCTTTTGAGACAGTATTATATTCATTGCTTATTTCACCAATATCACAAATAGATTTTTTTAAAAATTTAAGCAAAATTAACCTATCCGTGTAACAAAGTTGGAAAATAATAATTCAATTATTTTCATTTTGCTTTAAAAGTAGAAGGCACTCTTGGGGTCTAAAATAAACATTTTGTCCATAAGTCAGCAATTTTTCTATAAACCAATTAAGCCTAATTTGTTTCTATTCTAGTTTAGTGCTCCAACTATCCATTCTAATAAAGTAACTTCTCTTTTTGAACATTTTCAATTTATATACAGTTCTGTATAGTTTTTACACGAAATACAACATTTTCTCGAGTTATTAGAATTCATAAAATAGTTTAAAAAATTAGAATTGAATAAAATAAAATAAAATAAAATAAGAATTCGAATTCGAATTCGAATCCTACTGCGCATGCGTCAGAAGTGTTGAAAAAACGAAAAAAGCCAAAAAATGAACATAGAAACCCAATACCATACTTTTCGTGAAAATATTCGCAATTTGATAAAAATCTGATTTGCCAACTTAGATTTTTAGTTTATAATAAGTTGAGTATCAAGTAATATTTTTAATAATAAATAAGTTTATAACATATTTATAAATTATTTTTGAATATAAAACTCAAGTCTTGTAGACCTGCCAATAAAAAGTAATTGAAAGTTTTCTGAACTGAGTGTTACTCTTGTATTTTTTTTGTAAAAAACAAAAAATAGTTAAACAATTTCGCGACGAGCAAAAAGCCAAAGCAACTTGACAAAGGCGTAAAGTATGGCAAGAGCACAGTAGAGTGAGACAAGCATCAGTGGGACAAACTGGTACCTATCAAACCACTCAGGTCGCACGTAGGGACCTAGTGAGTAGAAGAGTTGCAGTGGAATCAACCCAAGCAGGTAGAGTGACTCGAGACGCGAGAGAGGAGCAAGACGCACCAACCATGATGACTTCCGGTAGAGGCCAAGCGACTCGTAACGTGATGATATCGCAGGCAGGGCAAAGGTCACGTGGATCAACAGAAGGAGAATCTTGATTGGTGTTTCCGCTTCTTTGTAGAGCAATGGAAAAAGACTGAAGAAGCCTGCAAATAAACAAATCAAACTTAAAACGCTAAAACGCCGTCTGCCTCTTGTAAAAAAAACTACGGCAGAGCCGCCGAGGTCAAACTCAAGTTAATTCGAAGGGTTATGCAAACAAATTCGAATTAAATCGAACGAGAATTAGAAAAGTTCGAATTCCAAATCAAATTGACAGAGAACTCGAAGACTTATGCACAAAATTCGAATCGAATCGGAATAAGATTCGAATCATAACACAGAAAGTTAGATACGAATCGGTTAAGAATTCGAATCACAACAGTGAAAGTTAGATTCGAATCTGTAACGAATTCGAATCACAACAACGAAATTTAGATTCGAAACGGTTAAGCACAGTAGAAGTAGCGTTAATCTCACATTACAAAAACATGGGTGGCACAATACCAAAAAAATGACAAAACATTGAACATAGAACATAGAAAACCACGACCATATTATTAATTATTAATATATAAGAGAAAGTTTCAATAAACAACTTTTAAATTAGACAGACAACACTTTTGAGTAATTCTATGACAGCTGTCTTTTCTAATTTAAGAAGAAATACTTCAAATCACTCACCGGTTGTGGAGAGAAGAATGAAAAGTCTTGCATAGTGTATGTTGAGAAAGATCAAGGGAAGCAGTGGAGGGAGAACAACCAGAATAGCCTTCTCGTGTACGTGATAGCCCAGCTCAAAGAAGGTCAACGCGGAGAGAAGTAGAAGATGCAGAAAGTGCACTTCCGGTTTAACTCTCACCGACTGTGTCAAGCGTTTCCGTAGATAGAGCAACGAAATAAACTGCAAACAAGTAATCAATTGCAAATTAGTTTGCTTTGATACGTTTTAGTTGATATATTTGTATAACAGTAGACTTGAGCGTTCACAAAAAAACAAACAAAAATAGGTTTTTGAAAAAAAACAAAATAAAAACACATTTGTTAAAATTTCAAACAAAAACTAGAAAATCCGACAAAATTGGATAAGAATTTGAATAAAATCGGGTAAGAATTGAAAACAAATCGGATATAAATTCAAATCAAATTGATATGAATTCGAATCAAATCGGTTATAAATTCGAATTAAATTTGCTATGAATTCGAATCAAATTGGATATGAATTCGAATCAAATCGAATATGAATTCAAATCAAATCAGTTATGAATTCAAATCAAATCAGATATAAATTCGAATCAAATTGGATATGAATTCGAATCAAATTGGCTATGAATTAGAATAGAATTGAATCAGACATAAATTTAAATCAAATTGAATATGGATTCGAATCACATAAAAATTCGAATCAAATTGAATATGGATTCGAATCAAAAAAGTTACAAGCAACTCTACACTCACTCTTTCTCACTCACATCTACTCTTTCATTTTCTTTTATCCAACTCTCAATTTCACTTTTCCTCTCAATTCTTTAGTTTCTCTAATCTAGATGTAATCTAAAGATTCCGACACTTACCAGCAAAGTGACTCCGACTAATGCTAGAGAGATCGTAGGTGAGATGCTAGGCAGAACGAGATGCTCACTCTGCTGTACGAGTCCACCGGTGTAGCTCGAGTTAGCTCCCCTAGGCGCTACCTTGAGAAGCTTAGCCAAAACCAAGTCGGCACCGTTGTACAAAGCCCACACATTCGGTGCCCAGTAGGCGTGGCATAGACCACGTTGAAAGGGAAAAAGTCTGCCAAGTAGAGGACCGAGTTGACCTTTGGCCCAAAACGGTCCAAAAGAAAGAGCGAAAACACCGAGAACGATTGCACCGAGATTGACGAGTACCAAAAAGCGCGGTTTAATGTGTCCCCTCTTTGGGTTCACTTCGAGACAGTGTTGAAGTAGGAGATAGAGAAAGTAGGCGGGTGCCATGTAGAGATAGATGTGCTTGAAGTTGAGCAACACTGCAAACCAAAAAGCTCCCCAGTAGATCTCGCCACGAACGACACGTGCCATCGAGAGCAGTAGAAGTCCGTTGAGAAGACCATTGTACTGAAAGTGAATGTGATCCACCAAGAGATGACCCACGTGGAATAAGTGTAGAAACACCTGTACAAAGGTGGTCGAAGCCAGGTACAGATTGGTTCGAGTTGCCGCTAAGGGAGAGAACCGAGTGGCCAACAGGTGGAGCCACACGTATGTTGCATAATAATAGACTAGATCAGACACAATCACGGTAAGCCTTTGGTAGAACACCGTCCAGGGTGAGGTGTAAGGTTCGGCTGAGATTTTCAACATCGACGAGTCAAACCAGGGTGCAAAGTGAGATAGAAGAAGCTCGAAGTAGGCAAAGAAGGGTGGATAGTCCAAAGTCCACTGAGAGGTAGCCTGAATGGGTTATTATTACAACAAAAAATATATAATCTTTTAAAAATTAACAATTAAATTAAAATACCCGTACTAACCTCGGAGTACCATTGCGAGATCGGGAGGTTTGATGTGATGGCCATCCAATTTCGGTGAACCTCAAAATCGGTCGAATAGCTACGAAAAGAATGTTCGAAAAAGTACAAGGTTACAAGAAAAAGTATATGATATTGCATCATACAGTCAATATATAGATAACTAGTCATTTGTCACATTGCTTGAAAGCTAGTTCCTTATGAGAGAATATAAAACTTTGAAAAATTAACCAATTTTAACCAATAATAAATAAAAGCGCCATCTATTAGATCAATGAGCAACCACAAGACTGAGATTATGAATTAACCAACTTTATGTAGTAAAAAAATATTATTTTAAAACTAATGTCTCTCTCGAAACTTATTAAGCTTAATTTTTAGAATCATAAATTTTCTAATGTCTCATTAGAAATTCAATTAATGTTGATTATAATTTTACTCTAATTAGTATATATAAAATAATAATAATTAGAGTATAGTATAGGATATTATGAGATGCTACTAATGACTTGATGTATACTTACTAGGCAGGCACAAGCATCAACTTGAGACACGTGACAATGACAGCGGTAGAGACGAGATAGAAAACTGAAGGATCTCTTTGGTCTAGTCCATCCTTCCCAGTCCGGAAGCTCGATGAAGCTTGACGATTATTGTCCATGTTTTTCGCCATTTTACCTGAGTTTCCATTTAATAAAATATAAAAGAGATAAACTTTAAGTTATTAAATTTTGATTTTATTTGATACCACAAGTTTGAAGTATAATTATACTTCAAAATTATAATTTAAAAATACAATTCAAACTACCGTTATTCACTCACATTTTAATCATCAAAAATACTTATAAAAATTATAATTCGAAGTAATAAAGTATATTCTTACACAAAATAAGCAAAATCCAAAATTAGGTTTTATTTGAAAGCAAAGAGTTTCGCAAAAATCATCTGTAAACTAACAAAATATCCAAAATAGTGATAATGATGGTGAAAATTATTATTTGATAAATGATTATAATATTTTCAAACTAAACATTTTCAGATATCGATTTCACAAAACAATCTAGATTCTAAACCATATGAGAGATACATTGATCCAAATCATACATCATTTATCAAACAGAGTAAAGAGAGAGAGAGATGACTTGCAGGATGAATATTCTCTCCCATAAATTGCAAATCTCAATTTAACATTAAAATCTTCATTAATCAAAACAAACAAACACACGTCTTAAACCATAGTGTCAAATGTTGAGAAAATGGAAGATCTCCATGCAAATCACTCACTCGAAACGAAAAGTTTGAACATAACAACTTAAATTGTGATTCGTAAGAAAAAGAAAAAGAAAATGTCTTCCACTATGTTAATTATCATTGACACTGCTCTCTTGTTTATTTAGTCAAATAGAGAAAGAAAATACTAGAACAAATAAGAAATAAAAAACAGATATAATATAACAAAAATACTAATGATTTTAAATTCTAATTTTACTTAATTTTTTAAAGAAAAACAAAAAAATTCAATTAAATTCAAATATTTAAAAAGTTTCGAATCAAATATTATTAGAACTTGTAATATTCAGGTTTGAATTATTCAAACATCAAATTCGAATCGTAAAAACATTAACTCTATCAATCATTCAAACTGTTAAAAAAATACTGTCTGGTTATAACCTGAAATTGAGCGCGTTTCTGGTCATAACCTTACAGTTTAAAAAATACCAGTTTTTAAGTTGACAATTTAAGAAAAGTTGGCTTATAAACTAAAAATTTTAAAAAATTCAGTTTATAAGCGTTGATTTTCCAAAATGTCTGCTTATAAACTTACATGTTTAAATTGAAAGTCTATTACAAAGACATATCGAGTTATAACCAGAAACGTGCTTAATGTAGGATTATAACCAGTGAGTATTTTAAACAGTGTACGAATAACGTCTGAGTTGTGACCATGATGATCTGGATGTCCATGATGAACCGAGCACTTCACTCAGTGAACCATCACTTCTTCTTCTTCTACTACTACCTCGAAATCATCCAACGATGCGGCATCCACTTCGGAAGTCGTCAAAATGCGATCTACTTCGAGACCAAGGTGACTCGATCGGTCAAACATCACATCATTCCCATTATATGCACCTTCATCTTTGGAACACTCAACGCAATTCAAGTGGTCTATCTTTTGCAAGACTACCAGAGGTATCCGTATCTTGCGTGGTCCGAGGTAACTGGAATCCAACTTATCTCACACTCTATATATTGAAAGAGTGATGCCAAAACACTGCCTTTTTAGCCAAAATTTTGATAAGAAAAATTCTCTTATATTCTTTATGTCATTAGAAAGATCAGAATATGTAAAATAAAATTTGAAAATTTGAAAACTGCCAAATATTCCTAACTCTCCCCAATTTGATTCTACAGTTTTGGTTTTTACCAAAACAATAATGTAAAAAACTAATTCAAATTTAATTATAATACAATTAATTAGTTTTTTTGAAAATTTTCATTGTCTTGAATGTTTTTTACAATACAGTTTTGCTAAAAACCGAAACTTTAGAATCGAATTCGGGACAGTTAAGAATATTTGGCAATTTCCAAATTTGCATATTTGATTCTGCATATTCTAAACTTTCGAATGACATAAAGAATGTTAGAGAATTTTTTCTACCAAAATTTAGGCTAAACTTGGCATCACTCTTTTGACTTAACTAGAGCTCCCAGGAAAAACCAATCCTAAGAAAGTTTCCAAAAACCGCTCATTTTGATAGTGCTTTTGAGAAGAACATCTTTCCAAATTCTCCTATGTAAATACATAAGATTGGCTTTTTCTACGAGCCCTAACTTCTATAGTATATAATTCGTGTAGCATTTCGCCGTATTGCGCAATAAAAATAGAAGCAATTTTGCGAACGCAATTTCT
>WURS02259988.1:0-19236 GCA_011762765.2 Rhinocypha anisoptera | reverse complement strand
CCTCCCCCCCCGTGTTAGGTGGGGTGGGAGGGGGGGGGGTGTGGGGTGGAAACTCCGTCGTAATAATAGCAACAACAACAATGGTATTAATAATTATGGACAGCAATTATAAAAGTTAGGTTTCATAAGAATAACACTCGGGAAACTTGGCGAGACTGTAAAAGGGCGCTGACATTATACTCGCGTTAGGCCACGCGTACTGGTGTTATGCAATCGTGTGCCACCCTCATGAAGACTGTTTCAGTTTCTGAATTAGATCCGAGTGCAGCGCAGAGCAGATGGGTTTGCGAAATGCAGGAACGATCAACGCAGCAGTGTGACGACGAGTAATAGTATTTTTGTTCGATAGGGTGCTTTTCGCACCTCTTCGAATCATAGAGAGAACCCTGTTGGGCAAACGCAACACCCATACCCTGGGCGGGACTCGAACCCGCGACGCGATGGTTCGGGCGGCGAGGGCGCTGCGAAGCGCAACGACGTCACTGGATGATATACTCATGGAGTCGCTCGTTCATCTTGGGACAAAATACAATTTAAATTTCTTCTGTGAGTTTTGAGGCAGATTTCTTCAATGGAGAGGTTAAAGACATTATACGAGTATGCCCCGTCACACTACGGTAGATAATAAAATCCACGTGAAATCGCAGAGATAGATAAGACTGTGGAACGGATAGATTTAAAATGTCGATTTTGTCCCTCGTTTAAATTAGATATAAAAATAAACATGGCCACAGGGTTTGTCAGGAACGGTATTGTGTATATATTTTTCGTTGTTTTTGATATTCTTCCCGCATGATACGAATAATGTTTTGCCACGAATGTCTCGCGTGCGAGCAGTTTCCTTCTGCGCGAATACTTTTTCTAACATTTGCATGGAGGAGTGCCGGTCTGTTGGCGGCTCGCACCCCCCGCCACGCGCCCTTGCGGAGTCTTGCAGGGCAATACGTAAACATAGACAGGCTTCTGTCAAATGACCATCGTCAGCGCTTCAATCCTTAGATTTGTTGACAATCCAGTCCTCCAGCCATGCTCCCCTCATCCTCTTTAACTAGTGTGCTAACTCTCTTGCACACTCTTACATTCATTCTAACGCCTCTCGTAATTTGCTCCCAATATATTTGTCCCTGGGTCTTCCCCCCCCCCCTCCCCCCCATTTTTCCTTCTATTATATTCTTCACGAACCCATTATAGCCTCAGGGTGTGTGTCTGTCCTATATCCACGGTATTCTTCTTTTCTTTATCGTACTCCAGGTTGACTTTTGCCTCCTCTCTTCTGTGTACCCTTCCTCGTTCCCAACCCTGTCCGTCCACTTGATCTTCAAGCATTCTCCTCCGGTAAGCACCATGTTTTGAATCTCTCTATTCTTCTTTGGTCTATTTTTTTCCTATTGTACAATCCATAGAGCGCCATTCTCCTTACGAATGTTTTCACATATCGCTTCCTTTTTTGGAGTGATATCCTCCTTGGGCATAGTAGTTGCCTCTTCGTCACGAATCCCTTCTTAGCCTGAGCTATTCCGCTCTTGATATCCGTAAACTTCTTCCATCCCAAATAATCCCGCTTCCCGGGTAGGTAAACGTCAAATGAGAGGCTGTCAAACGTGTCAATATAAATAAATGTCAAATGAGAGAATATATCTACAGTAAAATTCGGTTATGACGAGGGTCCAATGGGGACGGAGTTTACACCCGCGCTACAACGGGAAAATGCGCCGGAGACAATAAAATAATCCCTGAAAAAACTAAATTTTAAAACGAATTTATTCGTGGAATGCAATAGAAGTCGATTTTTTAATGAGATAAATTCGTTGATTTTAATCGCTTGAAGTGGCGCCATCGCGAGGCGTGGGTGGACATAAAATCGAGATGTAAAATTCGCTCCTACAAAGTTACCTACCACTACCAACAGAGAAAATAGTGGATGTAATCGTCTTTGGGGGTGGCATGGTGTTACGCGCGGAATATCCGAAACCGCGGTAATTTGAGGCGCTCATCATAAAGGGATTTTACTCTATTTATTTTTCCCATTTGTCTCCACACTAAGCGACCAACTACGGTGGATAGCACAACGATTTCTCTGTAAAATGGACTAAACACACCAGCATCCAAGACCTAGGCGGAGAGTGAAAAATCCGTTGATTTTTGATGATCGATTAGAATTGGCAGACGAGGACGTTACCCCTCCACCACCATTGCCGGCTATTATACTATATATATATATATATTGCTGGGACTCAAGGAAGCGTTCCCTCAGTGATACGCAGATATGCAGTCAGCTGCTGCTTCCTCCGCAATAATGTCCGTCTTATTTTTATTTATTTTTTCGTTCTTCTCTTTTTTTTTACACCAAGTTGCATTTCCTCATTCCGTCCTCCGTGCGGGTTGATTCCCCTGTTGGATGCACGCTTCCCTCTCCGCCGGAACGACAATGTCATCTGCAGACCGCAGCACGCCGATCGCTTCTCCCGGTGTCCTTAAAAATGCCATCCGTCTTCTCTTTGATCTCGCTGACTGCAGTCGCGATGCAAACACTGAAGAGATGCCGGGGATTCCCGTCTCAATCTGTTCTTTATTCTTGGTTCTCCACTTTCAACGCGCGTTGTCACCGCTGCCGCCTGAATATTGTGTTTAGGGCGTGTGTCGACACATTAGAAACAAAAAAGCCTCTTAAGAAACCCAAGAACTCCGATTCTACCAGTTTCACCTGATTTCCAGGATAACCTTGAGATATCCTAGTTGCGTCTCCCAGGATCCCCCATACGAAGACCGTGCTGATCGCCAGGGAAAAAAAATTCGACCGCTTGACGGTGACACCGACAATTATGTGGTCAAAGATTTTGTACGATGGGGGGGGAGAGTCGACGTCGGTCTCACGTCACCGAGATATAGCTACTCACAGCTCCCCATTAGATGGCGTGGCATTTCGTTATTTATTGTTATTATTATTATCGTAATCGCCGTTCACTCATTTTCGTCCTGCCGTTTTCAAGTCGTACGGGACCCCGATTTTCTGATAAACCATTTTGGATGGTCGCTTTCCAGGGAGGGGGGAAAAATCCGGGTCCACCTCACCGTAACTCGTAAAAGTATTAAAGTATTTTTTTTTTTTACCGTTCCGGGCGATTTGTTGGCTTTGATGGACTGCGCGGTCGCTGGATTCAATCGTCTACAGTTCACAATCTTCTCTCTCGTTTGATCTGCCGAGTCGGGGCATTGGCATTTTTCCCTTTGTGTATAACCTTTTTAAAACACCCATTTAAAATATTGGACTTCTCAAGGGAGCTCGTCACTCGGGGCGGTGTGTGTCTATTTATAGCCATCTGGTGGCCCAACCGAAGAATGTTTACACCCTTCGCTTCCCCGCCACGCGACCAAAATACTTCAGGGTTTGTCGCCGAGCATTTTTCTTTGGAGATTCCGAAGTGGGTCTCGCAAAGGACCCTTTTTTCGGCTCTTGAGCGAGATGCGCATTTTTTTCCCTCGGCCCGTGTTTCGCGCGAGACACACCCTTGTGCGAATGATGCCTCTTTTGTTTTTTCTCTCTTGGTGTCGAATTTGAATTACTCCATATCCTCTCGAGCACCCATCTAACTACTACATCACGGCAAATTCACTCGTAAGTTTCTAACTACAGGGAAAAGAGTGAATTTTCGGGCGTGAAGTGATGGAATTTCATCATTATGAATATAAAGACGTGCAATTTTCCACGAAAATAATTATTTATTACTACTCGAGATTCAATGTTACCACAACATCATCAGGTAAGACTTACTTGATGATGATGTAGTAACATTGATACCTGGGTAGTAATAAATAATTGTTTATTTTTGGAAAATTGTACGTCTTTATATTCTTAACTACAGGAGATGGAATGAAATTACAACAGCCCCTTTGATTCATACTCACAGCATAATTCACGGTTGCCGGCAAGAACCAGAAAAATACCTCTTTGCAGCAGCTACCTTTGGAATCAACCAGGTGGAACTTGAAAATATTTCGACGAGAATTTAAGAGACTCAAACACTTAGGTTCTCATTGCACTCACGACGACGCGAATGAAAACTGGGAAGAAAAATAGAAGCGAAAGAGGAGTAAAGGAGTTAGTCAAGGGTGTGTGACCTCTTACCAGGGCTGCTCAACATAAGCCCGGAAGATGCAATCAAGGAAATAGAAGATATGGGTGAAAATGAATCTGAAGAATCAAAGTGAACGGAGAAGAAATTAACATGCTACGTTTCGCGGACGGCATAGCAGACATGGCAGAAAAAAGTGAAGACCTACAGACTTACTTGAACAAAAGGGAACAAGTACTGAATGAGTACAACACGAGAATAAATAGGAGGAAGACTTGGATACTAGTATGCGGAAGAGAGAAGCTGAGTGCAGACGTCGAGTCACAAAGGAGATCAATTGGAATCCTTAACCTACCTGGGAAGCAGGATAACATGGGACGAAAAAAGTTCTACGGATATCCAAGTGTAACGTCAGATTTAATTTTACCATTATCCTCCTCGTGAGTAAACCAAAGAAAAACGCAGCACACTTCCCAATTTATGTCTTTATTCACTCGTGTCTCACTTAATACTCCCCACTCTCAGTCCCCGCTATAACATTTCCAACAATTTCCGCGCTTCTCCTTACATAAACACCAATCAATTACTTTTTCCAACAAACAATTATTCAAAGTTCCACTTTACATCAATAACAATGAAATAATTGGTCAGCACCAAAAATCACGACGATAGGCCAGACGTCACAACGCTGTGTGCTTGTCCAATAGGGTTTGTCCTGTGATTCGAAGACCTGTGAAATGGTCATGTGGCCGTCGAAGCACCCTGTAAAAACAGAAATACTTCTGATAAAAGGAGACACTCCCTCCCTCGCTCGATAAGTTTGGTTGATGAATTTCACCACCCTCCCTCCCACCCTCTCCGGCCGCCACTCGTTACACTCATTATCCCAAGACGGCACGAATTATTCATTAGGGGGGGTGATCGTCGTCTAGATTCGAGGAGGGGACATGAGCGCGATCATAATCATTCTATCTCTCTCTTTCTCTAAGGGGGGGGTGGGGGAGAAGAGGGCCGTGGCCCAAGAGGACCGCTCCCGGAGTCGTCCAACCCCATCGGTTCATCGGTGACACGCGATCATCGGCCACTTAGGGTTCCACATTATCATTAGTTTATCCCACATTCTTTAGTTCTAAATCTTACGAAAGAAAACATATATATCCAGATGAACAATTTTTTTGTTTTTTTTTTAGCTGAAATGTTAGGGAATATTGGAAAATATTCGGATTCAGAGGAACACATTTTCATTATTACTAAAATTCCATTTTTAACAATATTTTTACTAATTTATATAATAAATAATATATAAAATAACTATATTTTTTATGGAATTAAAAATTAACATGAAGAAATCGAAAGTAAAGAAATTTTCGAGAAGTGGGAAGGCTAGGCAGAATATCAAGCTAGAAGGGAATTTAAATTAGAACAGGTTGAATGATTTCACTAAATTTGGGGGAAGCATCTTGGAGGAAGATGGACGTAGTGTCATGGATAACAGACGAAGAGTTGAATTAGCAAAAGAGAGGTCTTTGCGAAAAGGAAAGAGTTAATGAGAGGGACCCTAAGTAAAGATTTGAAGAAAAGATTAGTGAAAATCCTCGTATGGAGTGTAGCACTATATGGATCCAAAACCTGGTCCATGAGGAAGGATGATGAGCATAGATGGAGACTTTCAAGATGTGGGTTTGGAGTCGAATGGAGAAGGTGAGGCGGACACAGAGAGAAAAACTAACGAAGAAGTTTTGAGAATGGAAGGGGAAGAGTGGCGTTTGCTGCGAGAGATCTGAAAAAAGACAGGAAAGGTGGATGGAAGGGGTACTAAAGAGGCAAGAGGTTGTTGAAGGTTGTAATAGAGGGTAGAATGTTGGGAAAGCGGGGTAGGGGTAGGAAGAGAGAATAGGGATTTTGGACAGAATGATAGGGGGGGAGGGAAGTATGCAGATTTGAAGAGGGATTATAGTTAGATCTTAAGCGGCCAACCTAAGCTAATGCTCATCACAAACCTACCTTAACCGGTAGATTACCATTTATCATCATATTTTTTATATATTTTTAATAAGAAAGTTTTCTCTAACAACAATATTTAACGAGATGAAATCATTGTTTAAATTAAATTTTTAATAACCATTTAGTTTAATCTTCTACCATTATCGCTCAAACTTATTGTTTCTTTTTTTGTTAGCATGAATAATTCTCAAATACTCTACGAGTGCTTGAGAAAAATGAAATGCAGACCATAAGTCACGTTATTTTTATTAATTAAAAAAAATATTGTGTACTAATGGGCATTTTAACAATTAAAAAAAAATGTGTTCGTCTAAATCTGAATATTTGTCCAAATATTCCTAGCTAAAAAAAAATCCTGGGGGAGGGGGGAAAAAAATGACGGTCACCAGGCGGGCAGGATCGAAATACCGAGAACGACACCTCGACGCGAGGGACGCCTCCGACGGTGGCGTCGGCGGAAGCCGTTAACCTCCGACGATTCGGGGGTCTAGGCCCGTGATGGATGGAAGGGGTCTAATGGGCGATGAGAGCGCTTTCGGGATGGGGGAGGGAGTTTAATCACATTTGATCCACCCACCCCACCACCCGTCTCCTCAACCCTTCTTCCTCCTCCCCATAACCCCCCGCCCCCAGACGCCACCACCTGCCTGTCACTTGCTCAAAGGGAGTGGTCGGGCATACGTTGGCACAGTCCGTGGTTAAGACGACAATATAAAAGGAGATACACCGTGAAGGCGGCCCGGAGGAGGATACGAACAAAGCCGGGATGGGTGGAGACAGGACGAGAGACAAGAGACTTGAGTGAGTGTAGGGAGGGATGCAGTGGCCCCTCTTGAAACGAGTCCCCTCCATTGAAGAAAGATGAATTACAGGCTTTCAAATCCCCTTCAACCGGCGCAATACAAATCGCCCTGGCATGAGAGGCACGCGGGATGTTAATCGCCCCCCCTCCCTATCCTCACTCCAGCATTCACTCGCTGAGTTTATCTTCGCAGCTAATGGAAAATTTCCTCGATATAAACGACGCCATCAGAATTGAATAACCAAATACTTCATTCACGTGACTTAAATGGCTGCTTGAAATAAAAACCACACATTACGTGCTTTTCCAGTTCCTAGATATAAAAGTGAGTCTTCACTTCATCAATTTTTCGTGGACATGAACCAATGAACATTTCATTATCACACCCTAAAAAAATGTTACTCATAACAGTTTATTACACTTTCCAAAGTAAAAAAACCGTTGCTATTTAATCCTTGCTAGTATAAATTTATTTCTGTATGATTTCCATTTGAACAAATCACTATTCCACAAATGATAAACCAGTTATACAAAATATTTTTCAATATGTAACTGTAGTAATTAAATAGGTTCATTTATCACATAAATTCATATGTAAGATAAGTGCATACTTTACTCTATATTTGTTAAATTAACTTTTAAATAGATTTTTCGAAACCACATATTGGAGATCTCAAATGTTATCCGTAAATCTTTCTACACATATCAAAAATATTCTACATACGATATACCTTTAAATAAGACTTCAAAAAACTAGATCCTATTATAAATTCCTTTGTTTATTGTCTCCTTGAAAAACATCTTTTTTATTCTTGATACTATTAGTTTCGGAGATATAGGCTACGTAATTGTATAGATCGACGCAATAATAAGTTTAATCGTATGATTAATATTTTTTTAATCTAATAGAGGTATTTAGCGAAAATTGAAATGAATATTTCGTGAGGTGAAACAGAATTTCACAAGAATACATCTGAGTTTATTTTCTACAATTAAATATTATGAAAGATGTATTATATAGCCTGTTCAGAAATTAAAGGTTCTTGTAAGCGTAAGCGTATTACTATTATCCACTAGAAGCTTTCAGAGAACTAAGGAGAAAAGATATAATATAAAAGAAACGCCACTTTGTTATGGCTTCCAAATTTACTCGTAGTTCTGTCCGCTCCATTCTACCAAAATCAACAAACAAATAAGATACAATCACCTTTGTATTTATTTTTATTTTTCCCCATATAATCAACACTAGACCAAAATATTTCCATTTTCGCACTATCCTACCATATCAACTGCTTTATTTAAACTAAGGAAACTCGAAAGCCTTTCCCTATACTCGCTTGGCATTTGCTAAATTGCCATTAATTGTAGCTGGAGTCATAATTTATAGCAAAATGAGATCTTGAAGAATGCCAATTTACCTCAATTTTGAGATTTATAAGATTAAAATTGGAAAATGATTGAAATTACATGATCTTTGATTCCTTAAAAGTTCTTTAACTATATTTGTTTCAATTAAATGCCCTTAATAAGTAAATGATCTTTTGAGATCTGACACCATAAATACCACCCCACTGAGAAACTCGAAAGCCATAACATATCTACCATTTTCGATTAAGAACGGGTCATCCTCCAGCATAATTACCGTTTAATTAAAAAGGGTATCAATGGGTCGTTAGAACATGAAACTCACCACGAAACCAAAAAAAGGTTATAGATGACGAATATTTTTTTGGAGCACCCCAAATAAAGAGTAATATATTATTTATCCTTCAAGAAAAAATAACTGTTGTTGTTAAATTCAATATGGCAATAGGAAGGATCAGTCACATTCCAGAAATTTTCTGTCATAAAATTTTAGAAGATTCATTTTAACGCGCGTAATTCCGTCATTTTCGTATCATTCTCGGCCCCTCTGCCATGAACACGACATTTAATTGCTTGCTGTGATTGAAAATTATTATAATATTTATAATTATTAATCAGCATATTCTCCCATTGTAATACGATATTTGATAATAGATACTCGGAAAATATTTTAGGTTGAAAAGTAATTAAAATAATTCATAATATATTTAAGACTTCATATCAAACTCTAAAAGAATAGAAATGAAAATGGTATACCATCTATTCACAATGCCATTTAACTATTAAAATCTGAGAAAAATAAATGATCTTAAAAGCATAGTGATAGCCTTAATAGCCATTCGCTTACATGTATTCGTGACCTGAAATATAAACGAAAGCCGAATAAATACTCAGGGAGATTTATCGGGTAAATATTGGAATAGACTTGGGGTTACTTTCAGTGATGCGTCAAAGTACGGTAAGAGTAACAAACGCCGTGGTAGTAATTTTAAAGGAAATAGAGAAAATCCATATATTTGATGAAAAAGAAAGACATTGGCAGAGAGAGATGCACAGAAAGAGTTTGGTGACGCATACCAGAGCGGGATCTGGATGTATACGTGTAGAGATTATAGGGATACTTTTCCATTAGGAAAAGTTTTCAAATGGGAAAATTAAAAATAAAATAAAAACCCAAGAGCGAGAGATACGGAGGTAGAAAAGAGCGGTTCCGTCGGCAAGAACCTCACCAGTGGGTAAGCGAGGCATGGCACTGAAGGGACTGAGGGAGGAGGGGGTGGTTCACGTGAAAGAGACCGGAGAGCTACGCGGCGGGAGAGATGGCAGGGGTGCACATGAGTTGAAAAAAAACTGGAGGAAACGTTTGCAAAGGGAATGGGCATGGGGGAGGGGAGAAGGAGATGAGGATGATGCCTTGGCGCTCGTGAGGGAGGGGGCGGGGTTCGAGGGGAGAAAGAAGGAGAAGGTGTGTAGGGGAGAAAGCGGGAAGGGTGGGAGAGGTGCCGAAATTGGGGGGAAATGAGCATTGTGCCCTGAGGCGGGATGATGGTGATGGCTGGGGAAGAATGTGTTGGTTTTGGGAGGATGGGGTGCAGAAGGGAAAAGGTTCGTAGGAAGCGGGGGGGTAGGACTTGGGGGAGGAGAGGAAAGAGGGGTTAGTGGTTATGTTTGGCGTCGAAAGGTGGCACTGGATGATGGGTGGAAGGCGGGGTGGCTTGGTAGGGGGAGGGGGCAGGGGCCTGGTAGACGAAGAGGAGGAGGATGAGGGAGAATTCTCTTTTGGATCCTTATTGAAGGGAAGAGTGTCAATATTCTTGGACAATGGAAGCATTTAGGCGTGGTCTCGAGGTAAAAAGGAAAAAAGAAGCGAAAGAAGTGAGCGGGAATAGTGGTTTCCTGATGGGGATGTGGAAATTCAGCTCGGAGACCTTTAGGGGGAAGGGAGGATAAGGATAAAGAGGGCTTGGAACCAAGTATTGAAAGAAAATAAAAAATGGACCGGGAGATCTAAAACGGAAACTTTAGTGAGTCAAAAGACAAACAGTTTTTTTCCCCAAAGTCACCTTGACATTTAACCCAAATTAATACCAGGGAGGAAGCATTAAAATTTTCTCCGGTCGCCATGTCGAAATATGCGTGATAAAATAGATTTCCTTGTCATAATTTCTAAAAAACCATTTTTCACTCACCGAAAAAGATTTTTTAAACCCACCCCGGGTAATGGAGAACGTTGATGAAAAGCTTTGCGTAGACTTATGTGAATATTCTATCTTTCTCAAAAATGAGTCCACAAGGGTAGGAAATAAGAGAATTTTTGAGTATGGAACGGAGAAGGACTTCAAAATTACATGTTTTGTTTTGATTGAGAATCTGGACATCTTATTAATTAAATTTATTGGAACCTCCTTACTAAAAATAATCAATTGAAATAGCTTCAATGGTTATTTTAATTTTACATCACTCCAAATGCTGTTTCAATTTCAAGAAGCTTCACTGTACTTCTTCTAGGTTATGATATCAAATAGATTTATATCACCTCTATACCGTGAAAACTTTCAACGATATTTTATATTAAACTTTTATTGATACACAAGGAAAAAGCTCGCCAACTACTAAGCCCTTAATTGTGTGAAAACGTACTTATCAAGGTATGGGCCTAGTTCCTTTCTCTTTTCTACCTGAAATTTTCCACAAAGATGCAGTACACAGAAAATCTGTGTAAGTTTTTAGAGGCGTCAACCGGCCTTGAACCCGGGTCCTCTTTCAATAGTCCCCTATTCCCTATACTTACCTTATCCATTGCTCTATTACGAATTCCAATATTATTTCATACCACAATAGTCTCTAGCTACTGGTAACAGTCTCTACTAAAAATAAACATAAAAATAACAAATCTATTCACATTTTTTTACATAATGTTTAAAAGTTTATATTCTGATACTGAAAGTAATTCTTCAATTCATTTCTCCTAATTCCCCCATCTTATTTCTCCAACCGAAAAACATTAAAATGTTAACATCATATCCAGCTCGAATTTTTACGTGTTATAATTACAAAGAGCACCCATCATATCCTATATTTGGTAGGAACACTTCAGAAATATCCAAGATAATGAAAGTGATGACATCATTGCAAATACGACTGATTCCCTACAGAAATATACTACAATTGTTGCCCACATTTTAAGTCACCATGCACTTTCTTCTATTCAGGATTCAATTCTCTTCTATACATATTTGTTTCTTTCAAAATATGAACTTTTTCAGGATCTTCTAGATTTCTACATCATCTATGAAATAAAACATAATGCCCTACGAAATGCATCAAAATAATAATATAAAAAATCAGCGATAGTAACACTTATAATAAAAATAAATGAAAATCGAATATTAAAAAAGCATAATAAAAGATGACTTTTAAATAAATGGTCTGAATGAGATTTTCTCTCTGCAAAAATTTTCAAGGCGTTCTTATTTTACTAACTTAATTTCACTTCAGCTGCGACATGATGAGGTGCTAGATATAGCAAAAAAAACAAGATATCTCCAAGGAACGAATGAAGCTGATAATATAGGAACTGTTGTTGAAGTGTAAGATTGATGGTTAGAATAAAAAAACTTCGGCAGTGTTATATTTTCTCTATTATCACCTTCCCCTGCTTAGACCTAGCACCTTTCGCCACCCTCTCTCTACATTTGTAGACGTTTGATGGACTGTTCTATTTTTTTCATATATCGCCGGGAGAACAGACAGCCCCTCGTTTGGGATAAGCCGAGAACCGGGATTCGGATTTCCCATCCGGGAGGGCATGCCAGTATCGCTGAAATGCGACGTGGATTCGAACCCTCCTGCGACGCCGCTGTGGAGAAAAGGTAAGGAAATATTACGTCATGAATTTCTCAACAGACCTGATGTCGACAGATAATTTCTTTCGCACTTCTGTTGCCTCTATTAATTAAATTTGAAAACTAAGTCGTAACTGTTTAGGATTAATAAGTCCTCGATTGTCTCAGGCTTGACGACGTGGAAATTCATCATGACAATGAAGAAGAAGACTGTAGATTTCCACAAATTTTTATTTATTGGTTTAAGTAGTTTCGACGCATAGGCGTCGACACTAGTTATACCAAGAAATAAAAATTTGTGGAAAGCTTCACAGTCTTTTTCTTCAATGTCTTAATAAGTCCTCTTTAAATATCTTTATCATTACAACAAAGACTGTGGTGATACTGATTTTCCTCAAAATCCCTGCCTTTAGTACATTGCCTCTAAAAGATAGCAAACCAACTCTTTCTCTTACAAATTACTTTTGAAAGTGATATTCGGAAAAGTAAGGCATTCCCTTGCTATATCTGCCCTTGAAGATTTTATATGGTCAAAATATTAAACGCGCTTCCCTATCTACCAACTATTGAGATCTTTCTCATCTCTAGTCATATATTCCGTAATTAATTAATCACCTTTCGGAAAACAAATTACAAATATTATAAAAAGTGCTCCACTCTAATTCATAATTTATTAATTTTTTCCATTAAAAAAAATTATGAAAGTATAAGAATCAAGAGATATCCAGTTAAATGTGGCTAGATTTAACTAATAGGCTACCTAACCATTAACTGAAAATAATTCTGAATGAATGATATTTTTTTCCTAATTATTTTAGGATTAAATACAATTCATTCGTTATCAATTAAATTAGATTTTTTCCATGACCTTTACACGTCACAAGTCTTTTACGACAATTTACATTTTCCCTTATATGACGATAGTATAGTAGACAATATTTCATTATTACGTCCTACATACAGGCTTTTATTATACCTCCCGCTCATTTTCGGAATATATCATCCTCTTATCTATAACATTTTTCTATTTTATAAGCACATCTGGTTATTTATTTTAAGGAAAAGAATATATTTTTTCCGCAACACAATTTCTTTTTCCAAATTGGTCGAATTATCTTAAGAATTACCAAAATTTCCTATTAATTATCATAAATGTTAACACCAAAATTCGAAATTTTTAATGATTTTTATCAAAGATAAGAAAGGATAGGATGCCCGATTGGAAGTACTGCAAATTTTTTATGTTTCCTGAATGTGTTTGTGTAAACTTTATAACAAATATAGCAACGGATTTCTAATAAAAATTCTATTTAGGAATATTGGATGGTTGAGATTTAATATTAATTAAAAGATATTTTGCATTAAGTTTCCTTTTATATTCGTGTTTTAAAATATTTAACATCAGTATATCGATTAGACTTTCTAAAAAAGAGACAAGCATTATATTAAACTCAGAATTTTTCTGAGGTTAATCCCTTCCTAATATGTATATGAATTTTTTTAATCATAACGTTCAGATAAGATTTTATAAGTTTTTTTCTTTTCCTTCTTGTAAATTCCCATTCTTGTATTCCTTTCCTCTCTGGCAGAATTGCTCACCAGACTTGAAACCAAACCCTGAATAGTGGAACTATAAAGATTGATGAAATTCTTTGTAAAATAAAAAAAAATAAAAAAATTAGTCAGTCCTTTCTACAGCTGTTAACGAAAGAATATGTTCATGTGTTAAATGAGCAACGCAATGTGCATTATAGTGGATAAGCCCTGAAATGTATTCATTCTTAGGACTTTTCACAGCTAGAATGTTTTCCTACTTTCACAAACTGCCATATGTCAATATCTTTTCTATTAATTTCCCTCTTGTAGTAGGTATACTTCTCACAGTTAAGTTCTCTTTGAATATGTCTTAGAAGAAGTATTCTTTGGTTCCTCCCAATTGGTTATGAATCAAAGGAGGCAAAATCAGTCGGACGGTGTTTAGTCACTTTTAATCATCACCAACCTACGATTGCAATCCCGAGATTTGTTTATCTTTCCCAAATCTCCAAGCTATTCTGTCACCCTAGAGCCTCTTCATAGCTCCTATTCCAACATTCTGATGTTAGATAAATGTTTGATACTTCTTATAGAGGATGGAAGACGGTTTTTTTTTCAAACTTATCGTTAACCAGCACAAAGCTAAAAAAAAACATAAAATTTCATCTTAGTCGTCGAAACCTAATATTCATGCGCTATAGCTAGAGTAACTTGGATCACTGAAATTGTAGTAAAAATACCAGAAAGGATCATAATAAATAAATAATCACTATTATCTACAGTGGAACTACATAATGACAGATAATAATAGAATTAAGGATAAAATGTTTGGCACTGATTCACCTTTTAATTTTATGACAATGGAAGATTAAATGTGCGTTTGCTCAGATTTCCCATTTCGAAAATTTATATTGGTTATCCAATCTAGAAATAATATACGTAAATTCTATGTATTAACTACGCTACCATAGTTATTTTCTTTTGGAATATTTTAGTAATTTGATTTTTTTCCGTTTGCCAAAAAACCCAAGGATTATAAATTGGGCGGTCGTTCCAATTATCGAATTCTTCGAAACAAAAAGGTCATAAGAAGCGCTCTCTAAAGAAGTGCCTGGCCCATTATTTCAATCCCATCATTCCTCCCAATTTCTTTACGATATTATTACAAGAAAGAAATGGAGTAAGGACTCTGCACACAGATCGGATATTAAAGTGTCAAATAAAGTCCCGCCTTGCATAATCAAAGAGATAGTTCCATTTTTTCCCTTCGCCCCTCTTCTATTTCCGATGGAATTTATGCCGTCGTGAAAATAACAGGGAAGACTTCTAAGGGGATTTATTCAACGACGGCATAAATATTTATGGAAAAAAATGTATTACGGGCATTTTTTTTGGGAGCTGCGAGGAGGTTGGTCTCCGGCCGAGATGGAGGGAGATGGGTGTAATAGGGATAGGGAAAGAAAGAGTGAGAGAGAGAGAAAAGGGGGAGAAGGGCGGTGGAGAGATTGAGAGGGTGTTTTGAATGTTTTGTTTGTGCCAAGAGAGGGGAAGCGAGTCAGTCCTATGGACCAAACGAATGATGTGGGATGAAAGAGGGCATGGTGAGAGGAGAAAAAGAGGGTGGCATCCGAGTTAGGGGTAAGGGTGAAGAGATATTAGCGGAAACGAGAGGAGGAGAAATTTTGATAAATGTAGTAGAACTTGGAGAGAAAGTGAGATTGGTTGTTGTCGAATGGCAAGGATTCAAGGGTTGGCAAACGAAAGAGAATTAGAAGGGATATTATAGATGGTAAAGTAACGACGAGAAGGTGACGACGGCTGTGAAGGACTCAAAATTGAAAATAAGGGAAATTTGTAGTTAAGGGAATGAAAGGGTGACATTCAGAGAGAGAAAACTCCTTTCATGCATTATAACTGATGCCTTTGATTATGAACTAAAATAAATGTATCATCGCCAAATAAGTTATAACATCATTCGTGTAACTGAATTACTTAAACTGAGGCATAAAAATTTATCAAATAACACTATTCTTTTCGGAGGATCCATCATCATAATGTGGGGACGCGTTAATTATTTAGGCGTTTTTGGTAAGGCACAAAGGACTTCTGAAGCAAAAGTAAAAACTCAAGTGAATTCGAATAATGGCTATAACTTTAATCCTTCAATAAGAGCGTGCGCACCTTCGATTTTTATTGTGAGAATCGCTCTGCAATTTTTTTTCTATTAATCCTTTCTACACAAATGGAAATAGAACAAAATCATATATAATGTCAGTGAAGTGACAGTCTTAAATAATCGGAACGCGAAAATGTATTATAGAGAAAGAAACTGTCATTATTATTTTATAATGCAAACTACTGACACATTTCATCACTCATATATTAGATATATATAGTTAAAATAAAATTTACCAGCTACTTTATAAGAAAATATAGCAGCATGTTGCACATTGAATATTTCCATAAAAACAGCTAAATTTCATGTTGCTGAGGTTTTCAATTCCAACTAGTATGGGTTTCGTTTATGGAAATGTATTAGATTATTGAGAAATATAAACATGGCTACTCAAAATCATTAGAGAAGCATATAAATTGAACGGGTAATACAGAGGAAATAACTAAAGACCTCTGTCGTTTCAATATTAATTAATGAGAGTTTGGCAATAATTTCGAAACATGTAGGGAAAAAAACGATTAGATTAGGAAGAAAATTTATTAGGTGAGGTAACCATGTTAAAGAGCAAATAGTAGATATAAAAATAAGGAATAACTTATCAATGAGCATGAGAATTACAATGTAGAAAGAAAAACAAAAATTTCCCATTTAATAAGCGAAAAGAAGTAACCTAGATTGAAGAAGTTATAACATGTTGTATGGTTTTTGTGTAGCGACACTGCCACTAAAAAATTAACGATTACCATAGCAGTAAGATGAGGCTTAGATAATGACGCGAGGGGGGAAGCAAGAGGGGATGAGTCCATTCTCTGCAGAGGGCTACCGGAGGGTAAGAGAGAGAGAGAGAGAGAGCGAGAGAGAGAGATATCCCCCACAAGGAAACACCTATCCCCCATAATTCTTTTTACTCGCTTAGCCTCAATTAGGTCCCGGGTAGGAATCAGAATCTAACCAAAGTGGTGAATCTATAGATATACCCATTACGTCTGCTAAGAGAAAAACTGGTAGTAACCACCAAACTAATCCTTCCGCCCTACTACCGATACCAGGTAAAAAAAAACCTGGCAAGAACACGAGATAAAGAAAACGGTTTTCCAGGGAAAATAGAAAGAAATGCAAATGACAAAATGAAGACAACGAGGGAAAAGGGAACGTGAAGTACCGAATGGGATGAGGAAAGCGACCAGGACTTCCAGAAGCTTGAATTAAGGCGGAGAGAGAGGGTTTCTTCTGTTCCGTGAAGAGGATAGTAAGAGGAAGCAAGGGAAGGAGAAGAGATTAAGACGGATGAGGAAGAGACGAAATATGGGATGATTGGATGATGGAATATCGGCTGAGATGAGGCAAGGAAGCTCAGAGGAAGAAGAGATGATACGATGACACAAAAAGGGTAGAATGCGAAAGGTGAAGAGCTGAAAGCAGTGAAATCTGACGGTCGGCGGCGTAAAGAGAAGGATGAGATAAAACTTGGGCTTTCAGAAAGAGCAAGCAAACATGAGAAAGTAAAAGAATTTTACGGATAGGAGCGCGTAGTTTCTCGATCTGTACGGGCCTATTGGTGGCATATATATTCCATCGAATAAAGCCTAAATCGTATATTTATTTAGCCCTAATGACAGCAGTACACAAGGGAGAAAAAATGCTCGCTCTAGCACGTGAAAGTAGCTCAGTGTTTTTTTATGAATAATGTAACCAAGGGCATTTGAATACCCATCATTCCTCTGATGAATGTGATTATATTCATAGACTAAGGAGAGTGATGCCTAGTTTCACAGTAAGTATTTTATCTTATTTTCATGTCATTCCTCACATTTTAAATTAAAGGTCTCAAAATATCCATTAAATTATTAAGTAAGTAAGATATTATATATTTAATAATAGGGTACCTAATAACAAAATTACTTTTGACTTCCAACATAACATAAAATTGTGTAATGATGCATGGTGTTTAACCAAGATGCTGTAAACAACGTCCCTAAAAATACTAACTTCACCTAAGTGGTGTTTGTTACAGTTATTTGGAGAAAAATAATTTGCTTCGGATTTATAATAATTCAGTACACCCATATCTAACAATTTTTTAGCATGATGGGCAGGAATTACTGTTTAAAGTGCTTAACGGAGACGTTACAATTCGGAATGATGTGAATTAAAACGTCCTCTGTTTCCGAAGTATAAATAACGCGTCACACCAAATAAGTCACCACAAGATAACTCTAAAACTTAAAAACCTGTATTTATTCCTAATATTTTATGTTTTAGTGACATCAGTAATTTTATTCGATAGTAAAACTGACGAAAAATTTCATTAACAAATTAGAGTTGTGGCTAAATGAGTTTATGGGCACCCTGAATATTTCTTTCACGTTCTTTACCAAGTCACGATTCAAAAAAAGCATAAATACCTATGTATTAACGCCCTATAAATAAATTACCGCTATCTTCCATATAATACAAGGCTAATTTAAAACCTGTAATCAAAGAAAATTCATCTTCTGCTGAAATGGAAGAATCATACTACAATAAGAACTATGCATAGTTGTATCTGTAAATTTTCATCTATTTTGCATAGAAAACATTTAAAATTCTAATTTATTTGCAATATAATCTCTTGCAAAAATTTACAATGCGAAAATCCTAATTAAAGACATCTCGTATTAATCCCAGTTCTATACCAACACGAAGAGAAAATTTTTCATAAAAGAACAGATTTATCGTATGTATATGTTAATACCTGCAATGATAACTCTGGCCAAATTTCGTGAATCGCATGAAGAACGAATCAATCTTGATATTTTTAATTTTTTCTTAAAATATATAACCACCATCAGGTTAGTAGATGCACACTGGAATTCTCTTTTAACTATATTTTACTTGACACTCTATTCCTTGATAGATTATGACCAACTTCATAGAATAAAAAAAAACAAAAACTCATATCTAGTCAAAAAATATCTCAGAATCCTATTTTCACCCGAAAGAACAAACCACCAGTATTTTAACCTTGGTTGAATATTTAATGTCCGATTTCCAACCCAAAAAAATGTATGAATTAAATTATATGAGTTATAAAATTGGGTCCTCGCTATGAATGTGAAATGGTCCCCACACCGACCGTAGATTCCTAAATCAATTCGCTCGAACCCGTGAAAAACTTTTAGCCTCAGACAGTTAGTTTCTACGGAAAAGAAAAGGAGTAAAAAGGACGGAAAAGGAAAATGGATAGGAAGAACGGGTGGTAGGTAGATGGAAGGGAGGAGAGAGAGAGAGGGAGAAAGAAGGAAGGAAGGAGGGAAATGATGCGGTAGACGCAGAGAGTGCGGGGGATGGAGCAGGCGTCTCCACGGGGTATGAGAGAAGCATAAGGGAGTGTGAGAGTTAGGAGTAATGCAAGTCAATGTGGATTATGATAAGGAAAAGAAGAATAATGTGGGT
>WURS02259660.1:0-19237 GCA_011762765.2 Rhinocypha anisoptera | reverse complement strand
ACCGAAACTTTAGAATCAAATTCGGGACAGTTAAAAATATTTGGCAGTTTTCAAATTTTCATATCCGATTCTACATAATCTAAACTTTCGAATGATACAAAGAATATTAGATAATTCTTCCTACCAAAATTTAGGCTAAAAAACGTTGTTTTTTGGCATCACTCTTTATTTATGGTCATTTGGTATAAATTTTTAACCGTTATTTAGAAGCATCATAAGATATATAAATTAAAGCAAAAAAATATAATCATTTTAGTCATTACGAGTCATCTGTTAATACGGCAATTATTTTAATTACATATATGTTTCAACACAACTTCTTCTAGATTATTTACACGTTAATTAATTTTATTCACGTTTTTCCTGAATTTTTAAATTCTTATCGTATACACACAACACACAAACTGTGTACATTAAAAAAGTACTTTTACTTTTTTCTAAGTTGGGTATCATTTTTCATTTACTCTACTACCACTTTAATTTTTATTTTCCCTTTCTCTTTCACTCTCTCTCTCTCTCTCTCTCTCTCTCACTTACTCTCACTTATTCTCTCTCTTTTTCTCTTTTTATCACTCTCTCTTTCTTTTTCTTTCTTTCTTTTATTCTCTTTCTTTCTCTTTCACTATCTCACTTATTCTCTCTCACTTTCTCTTTCTCTCTCTCTCTCTCATTCTCACTCTTTCTCTTTCTTTCTCATTTACTCTCTCTTTCTTACTTTCTCTTTTTCTCTATCTCTTTCTTGCTCTCTCTTTCTCTCTCTATCTCTTTTTCTCATTTTCAATTTTTCTCTTTCTCTCTCACTTACTCTCTCTCTCTTTCGTTCTCTCTCTCTCTCTTCCTCTCTCTCTCTTTCTCTCTCTCTCTCTCTTTCATTTACTCTCTCTCACTCTCTCTCTCTCTCTCACTTACTTACTTCCTCTCTCTCTTTCGTTCTCTCTCTTATCCTCTCTCTCTTCTTCTCTCTCTCTTCCTCTCTCTCTCTTTCTCTTCCTCTCTCTCTCTCTTTCACTTACTCTCTCTCTCTCTCACTCTTACTCTTAATCCCAACATAGAGAAATCTCAACCTTAATTAAACACACGCACAACAGCAACAACACTTGACTCCATTTGGTGCTGTAATGGAGAAGTAAAAGTTTTCAATTTCCCAAAGTGCCACCTAATTAACCATTTGGTAATGACACCATACTTTACGTGTGTCAGTAATTTATACTTACTTACTTACTTATATTCATACACTTCTAATATTTACTGTTAGCAAAATATTATACCAAAAAAATTTGTTTATCACAAACAACTTGGAGTAAAAACGTTGGTTTTGGATTTATTTGAATTCTAAATTAATTCTAATTTTTTAGAAATTATGTATTAAATAATATAATCTCCAATCAAAATAAACTTCAGCAAACTTTAATTTAATCTAATTGACAAATAAAATATTAGATTTAACAAATAACGGAATTGAGTCACATTTTAAAACGTAAATAATCAAGATAACATGATTTTAAAACATTTTTTTCAACTCAATATTTTTTTATTGGGCTTTCTTGTTTTGCTAAAATAAAACTTTAAATGTTTTTTTAGCTTGATTTATTATTTTTTATTCGAAAAATCAAAATAAATCGCTTATCTATATAAGAATAATCAAAATAAAAAATCACTCGTGCGTGATTGAACGTGACTCATTTTTTTCCTTTATAAATAAACAATTTTTAATCAATTTAACTAAATTGTTTTTATGGTTGCTTCTTAACTATTTAAGTTAACTATTAAAATACTAGTTTTAATTAATTAATTTTTAAAATATGATTTTTAGCAAAAATGTATTAAACTAGCCAATTTTTATTTGAATTGATTAAAATGTGAATAATAAATCAAGATTTAATGTATATATGTTTTTAATAATAATCTATGTTTTTATATTAATATCAAAAAATCAGCATTCAGTCACCTTGAAGTCACCTCAAACGCGCGGGTTATCTGATTGACTTACTCAATTTATCAAATGCAGCAATTGCTTTATTTTTCACACAAGTTTAGCTAGCAAGCAAAACACATAAATCTTCAACCCAAAGTTGATTCTTATCTTGTCCTTATACTTTCACTCGCTTTTTTCTGTTTTCTTTGTAGATTATCTCTTTCTATTTTAATTAACTTATGTTGTAATACGTATATAAAATAAAATTTTGTGTATTTTAACTTTATAATGATTATTAATTTTATAAATTTTTATAAATATATAAATTTATAATATCTAAACAAATTATAATATACTTTTTGGTGTAATTCTACATTTAGATTTGAGTTTTTAATAATAATTTATTTTTAAACTATTTCTAATACATAAATTACTTGTACATTAGTACGTATACTAGTTTAACATTGGAACAAAACAAAAATAAATGTATACCATTACATAATAAAATAGTTTAGAAAAAAAAGCAAGAAAAATAAAGAGAAAGGGTACATATACATATATCGATATCAAAAATAGGGGGGTGTAGGGGTACAAAGAAAATGGTGGTTTGCTCTCATTGCTCTCTAAGAGTGCTATTAAAAAGTAGAAATTTGTTTCTAAAGTTTTAAGACTCAATTTTCATCTTTTACTTTTAAGTTTGATTAGTCTAGTTTGAGTAGTTTTTGAAATAGTACGCAAATCCGTTTGTGAATCGCGATGTCGGGCGAGCCAGTATAGACTTTGCTTGCTCGCGCGGTTTTTCCCATTGTTTTCTATGGAAACAGGCTTTGTCTTTCTAGTCTCATAAGTTACCAAAAACTGAATGGAAATTAAAAATTCAAATTTGGTATGAATTTCCCAAATGTTCAGAATAGTATACTTAAGTTTTGTTTAATTTGCTTATAAGGTTTTAAAGTTATCAACAATTTAATTTGTGAACTCTTTCGTAGCCAAAGGGTTAAGAAAAATAATATGAAAGGTTAGAAGAGAGTAAAAAAAGAGTTTGTATATGAGAGTGAAAAAAATCATAAAAATAATTGACTGTATTCCACAATTTAAACGTAGTTATTCGTTGTTAGTCACAAATTATGCTGCAAGAAAGAGCATGAGAAATAAAGAGAAATCGAGAGAGATAAAGAGAAAGAAAAAAAGAGTGAAAGAGTATTAAATATATCCAAAAACGATACATAGATTTAATTACATTTACTAATATATACAAAATATTAAGAATATATAACATTATATGAAAGGTAAGAAGAGTGTGAAAAAATTATAAAATCAGAGAATTTACTGTATTTAACAATTTAAACGTGGTTATTCTGTCACCAGTGATGCTGCAGGGGAAAGAGAAAGAGAAATAAAGAGAGAGAGAGAGAGAGAGAGAGAGAGAGAGAGGGAGAGAGAGGGAGAGAGAGAGAAAGAGAGATGAGAAATGATGCCAGGTGAGTGGCTGCCAAAGCTGGTGAGCACCAGTCGGCTCTCTTTCTCTATCTATTTCTCTTCCTATCTATTTATCTCACTCTCACTCTCTCTCTTTCTCTTTTACTACACAAACAAAAACGAGTGTATTTGTGATGACGTGGCTAACCTGTTGCGCGCATCTGTCTCGTACTCTCTCTCTCTCTCTCTCTCTCTCTCTCTCTCTCTCTCTTACTCACTCTCACTGACTCACAAATGTACTCGTATATCTCACACACACTAAACACAGCAAGTGAGTGTGTGTATGTGAGAGAGAGAGAGAGAGAGAGAGTGAAAGAGATCCCATGTGTGTCTACGTGTCTACGAATTGCAAGCATCAATTTCCTTCAACTCGTGTGTGTGTTGGCCTAGGATGAAAAGTGACTCTCTCTCTCTCTCTCTCCTCTACGTTCAATTTAACTTTCTCTCCCTCTCTTTCTCTCATGTTTCCATCTAAAGAGCAACCTTAGCAGTGAGATTGTGTGAGAGTCAATGTCATACATACTTTACACACACACATTACACTCTACTCCACTCAACTCTACTCAATCTACTCAACTTACTCACTCAGTGAAGCCATCTAAAAGTGAATGTCATTGTGCGTTTACTCTCTTACTCACTCACTCATTTTCAATTTACTTTCCCCCTCTCTCCCTTTTTCTCTCTCCCTTTCTCTCTCTCTCTCTCTCTCTCTCTCTCACTCTCACTATCCTTTCTTTTCTCTCTCTTCATCTCTTTTTTCATTTTTTATCTCTCTCCCCCACTCTCCCTCTCTTTCCACTTTTCTTCCTTTTTCTCTCTTTTCTCCATTCTCACTCTCTACCTCTCTCTCTCTCTCTCTCTTTCTCTTTCTCTCTCTTCATCTCTCTCTCTTTATCTTTCTCTCTCTTACTCTACTATTTTTTCAATTTATCTATCCCCCTTTTCTCTAACTATCTTTCTATTATGTTTATTTTCATTTCTCCTCTAACTCACTCTCACTTTCATTGACTCATTCTCTCATTACTCATTATTATCCATATATATTTTTTATACTTAAACTTGTTTTTATTTGATTTTTAAATTTTAACTTTATATATTTTTTCACTATTTCTCTCCCCCTCTTTCAATTCCAATCTTGTATTTGTTTTTTTGTGGCTTCGCAATACTACCTCTCTTTTTGCCAATTATCACTCTCACTCTCACTCTCTCTCTCTCCCTCTCTCTCTCTCTCGTTAACTTTGTTTAACTTATCATTATCCTAAAACTAAAATATAAACCCACATTTTGTTTGATTGTTGTTGTTTTAATTGAACATTGTTTATATATAGAGTGAGTGTTTTGAAAAAGAAATCAGCTCATTTCGGATTATTTCACCTTTGTTCTCATGTTTTCACTTTCAAGTGATTGACTTTTATCATCAGCATCATCTTCATTATCTTCATTTTGACATAGTGAGTCTAGTTGTTTTATTCAATTTTTGTTTCTTTCTCTCGCTCTCTCTCTCTCTCTCATATACTATTACTTTATTACTAGAGTGTAAAAGATGTGTTTGTATATATATACTAATATTGATATTGACTGACCTTGTGAAACCTTCATGAAACATCATCGAAGCCACCCACAAAGTTTGCGTTTTCACACCAACGCAAACCATTTATAATAGAGATATATTACTAAATTTTCACAGGTTTAATTCACACAGGAAATCATTTATTTATTTTTAAAGTATATTCAGAAAAAAAGTTTTAAATTGCAACAAATAGATGTTTGATTATTAAAATTTTTGTTGGTTTTATATTTATGTCTATTTAATCATTAAATTGAGTATTACCCATATACATGCACTTATAAACTATAAAATTTAGAGATATAGAGAGATTTCAAATATATATATATATTAACGTAATTAAACTTTATAATGTTTTATTTATTATTATAACTATTCTAATAATTTGATTTAAAATTAACATAAATGTTTTGTTTTGTTTTTTTAATTAAAACCTCTAGTTGATTGGTTCTCCGTTGTTTGTAACATCATATTTAATTAAAAATAACTAACAACAACTACAACCAAAATATGATTCTTGTTTAAACGTAAGTATATCTAATATTTCTAAAAATGTGTTTATTCATAACATACTAATTCAATGTATATATATTTTTTATTTGCATCTGGCAATTTAGATATGTAGAACAACTCACTTCAATGTTGTTTAACTTCACACGCAAATGTTAATGTGTTAGAACGAGATATTTTTGCGTGATCTGTCCAATTTGGATCGATCCATCAAACGTCAATAACAACAACATTACATCATCACATCATCAATATACTCTTCTCAAGCAAGAGTTTTTCATTCATTTTTCTTAAAATCAGTTTAACCCAAACTGAAGCTTTACTCTCCATTTCGGTGGACCTGTGTGTGGACTCCCTCGGTATCTCTTGCACACTGCAATCTCACTCTCACTCACTCACTCATTCACTCACTCACTTACTTTAACACTCTAAAACCTAATTCCCTCACCTAAACAAACCTTATCTTGCACGTTTTGTAAACCTCACACTATTCAAATATATACTTTGTTTTCGGGTTTCTTTTCACTGTTAAGCTTTCTTTGTTTTTCCTCTTTCTCCTATTTGCATCCAAACTAACCCAAACCTGATCTATTTCTTTCTATTCTATTCTACTCTTTATCTTTTTTCTATCATTTTCCCACTCTTTGTCTTTCTCTCTTTGGTGTTTGTATTTAATTTGTGTTGCTTTTGTCTTGTGTTTGTGTCTCTCTCTCTCTCTCTTTGTGTTTCTGTTTATCTATCTATGTGCACTGACACTACTAGCTCTCAATATAAATAATTTGCACCTTTTTGGTGATCTATCAGTCTTTGATTGATTCTCTTCTCTTCTCTCTATCCCTCTCTCCTTTTATTTCAACGCTTCTCTGTCTCTGTGCCTTCTGCTACTTCTACTTCTTCTTCTTCACCTTCTACTTCTCTGTGTTTGCGCTTTTTTGCCATCTCTCATCTTGTGTTTGTCATCTCACTTGACGCAATTGACTTCTCTCTATTTGGAACAATTTTTTGTTGGATTGTTGCAATGCATAAAACGATATTGAAGAAAATCATGAATCGTGGCGGAGCAAACCCACCGGGACAGCCAGGTGAAGGTGGCAGCGGTGGCAGTGAGCACCCACTGGGTTTGGGCCACCAGGCTGGGTCCGTCCAACCTGCGCAACCGGCTCCATTGCGTCTGAAGACCACTCCAATTCACGCCGAGTACACAATCACCGACAATGTCCTCGGACTTGGCATCAATGGCAAGGTAGTCGAGTGCCGTTCCAAAAAGGATGGCCGCAAGTATGCTATTAAGGTGAGTTTCTTTTTTTCTTGGTGCAGTCTACACCATAAAACGAATATAGTATTAGTTATTCAGATTAATCCGTGTTTTAAAAAATAATTTAGAAAATTTTTAGCAGACTACATTTATTGTAGTGTAAACACTTTTAAATTTGATCAAGTGACAACTGAGAAATCTTTTTACGTAAATTATGTCGTTTAAAGTACATTTTTACTGCATTTTTCTTCGTGAAAAGTCAAATAATGAAATAAAATTTAAATCATATTGCCAAAAGTTAGATTTGAATTTGTAATGCATTTGAAGCACTACAGTGAAAGTTAGATTTAGATAAAAATTGAATTCAAATCATAACAGTGAAAGTTAGAATCGAATTGGTAATGAATTCGAATC
Source organism: Rhinocypha anisoptera (assembly GCA_011762765.2). Classification (NCBI taxonomy): domain Eukaryota; kingdom Metazoa; phylum Arthropoda; class Insecta; order Odonata; family Chlorocyphidae; genus Rhinocypha; species Rhinocypha anisoptera. The sequence continues at coordinate 12,097 of WURS02259660.1, read as the reverse complement.
ACAACAGTTACAGTTATATTTAAAATAAAATTCTCATAAAATCTGTTTTTCTAAACTTAAAATATGAAACTTATTTTTTGTGTCGGTAGTTTTCCCAAGAATTTTACCAAAATATAATTTTAAAAACTTCTAATGAGAAAATTAAAAATAATTGTAATTCCCCAATCCGGTCCTTGGTAGCTTGGATTTTGCTTAGATTGGTGGAGGGAATTCATTTCTTGCTAATCAATAAAAATAACAATTAAAGCAAACATTGAAGCTACTTATCTTAGAGAGAATCGAATTATTTTATTGAAGAATTTCAGTCGCTGTACAAACTCTGGTTGAGGCTTGGAGTGAATGTAAAATAACACAATGAGCAAACTGACAGCATGGGTGTCTGGGTGAACAACGACGTGTGTTATCGGCTTTCCTGAGTTTAAATACCTCTACTAACGTACATTAGAAGGGAAGTAACGGTTGTTATGACTAATCTATTACTCATCGGTTAACAGTTAACCTAACTTAACTGATAGCAGGGTATAATAGGTTGAAATAGGTCAGTACATTGGATCATCCAATTTGGATGATCAACCAGATAGTTTAAATAAGTGTAAGTAATTTAAAATTCTTAATGAGAGTGCCGTGAAGGTGAATCACACTATGGAGTTATGAAAAATTCGAATTTTCTCAATTTTTTTATTTTAATCTCTGTTTTGTTATTACCTAAAATATTAGTTTAAAATATTTCCCGTAAAAAGGGAGACGAGAGAGAGAGAGATAGAGAGAGAGAGAGAGAGAAAGAGAAAAGAGATTTCAAAAAACAATTATGATTTTTTAAATATTATTTAAGATACTCTTACCTACCAAGTCTCTCTATTTGCAGCTGCGATACGCGTCTTATTTACTTATTTTGGCTTTAATCGATTTTGTAATTGTCATTGTTTTAAAAATAAAAATTTTTGAAAAGAACCGCGTCTTTAGGCTATCTGTAATATTGTTAATAATCATTAATCATTAATCAACAATTATTAAAATAAATAAATGTGGTTGTGATAAAATGGTAGACTTTTCATTTTTTCTAAAATGTAAACTATAGTTTAAATTGTGTTCAGTAGATGTCGCTGCCTATTCTTTAAGTAAAGTCAAAGCTTTTGTTTTTCATCACGAGGTGGCGCCTCTTTCGACAACTTTTTTGTTGACAACACTCGAAGTTTTAACTTTATCTAAAAAGTTATAATACTACTAATAATAATATATACTAATATTTTATTGGCAATCTGTTCGAGTAATTTAGCCAAAATATTATTGAAAAAATAATAGAAATTGTGGCAAAAGAAGTGCACTCTCAGTGGGTCTTGACATTGCTGACACGTTATCGGTGAAAACTATCCAGAACGAGATCATCGTAAGTAGCGAGTAGAGCCTGCGTTTGTCTCTCGCATCACCCTTTATAATCCCGCCTAATCTCGTGGCCGCGAATAACTCTCTGCGGCCAGAAAACCTAGCGAAATTGACCGAATCCAAGGAAATCCAATCTTTTTTGAGATGTGGTCAGAGGTAAAGCATGAGCCTGCTCTATTGCGATTTACAATGAAGGTCTTTTCTTGAGCCGGCCGATTATTGAGTGTTGCCTGCGACTATTGCGACTACCAATACGTCCACTCTGGACGGTCTCAAGTGATGGGCATTTGTTCCACGCTAGTTGACCAGTTCCCCTTTCTCTTGTTTTATGCATCACTTATCAAAGCAGCATTACCCATTCATTTTCTGTCGATCTTTTTGTTGTTTTGTTAAACAGTATGCACAATTATTTTATTTTTACGGTTTGCCCATTTTTATTTTTATTTATAGTCTTTTCAACTTTTAATTTGTTGTATTTGTCGTGTTGTCAATAGGAAAAGGAGAGTTGAAAGCATGTTTAATTTCTTCTTATAATTTGCATTTATTGATTTGGACTTTAAGTCCACCCTTTTCCCCTTTTTTCCTCTCTATTAAAGTTGTTCCAAAGTCATTGGTTTCTGCAGACCATGGTCGTAAATATCCACCACAGATGCAATCAAATATCTGTCTATAAAATGATGCAACCGGTAAAACTCCATGACACCGAAACAATGCAAAAATTTCAAGACCACAAGAGATACTAAGTACTGTCGAAAAGACGAACAGCTACTTTGTAATGCATTTTTTCTCTATTCACGAAGCAAGCATTGTCCTCGCCCAAAAGAGCTTTGGAGGGTGTAATAACACGTGCTCTTGACCTATGGTGAGTCTCACGATCAATGTAGTCGAACCTTCCCGATGATATGATGTCTGATATTTCAAAGCAATTTAAAAGCAGTTTTGTTTATCTTATTTAGCTCAAATTATGTACTCAAAGTTTTGCTTGAGAGAATTGATTTATCCATTCTTAACAAAAAAATTAAAGTTTTTATTTATACTTGGTTTTGCAAAATTATATTAATAGAGTTTGGAATTCCAAGACAGTTAGTGCAGAGGTGCTAATGTGCTTGTTTCACGCTAGTGGTGCTAATAATCAAGTTCAAGTATTGAGGTGAAGAAAAGTTGATGCAAATGACGGTGTTTGTGGCAGCCCTGAATGAGATTGATGATGTCGCGCATCCCAGTCGCGAGCTCGTTAGTGCCAGTCTAGTGTTGAGTGTCAATTTCGGAAGTCTGTTGGCACTGGGGTCGTGAGTGTCAACTCCCATTGGTGGACGAGTGGTCTAGATAGCAAGTGTATGTGCCTGGTCAAGTGCGTGCTTCACTGGTGTCAGTCAAGTAATCGAGCTCTCAATCCGATACCACTGATTGGCGTTCGGCACCAACGATGTCGGACTGTGCTGGTCACTGGTGGGCACGTTCTCGTGCTGATTGCCGTCTAGAGCCCGCCAGCGAGGCTCATTCCACCGCCGCCTCCGCCCTGCTTGGCCTCACTGGTCATTTTGCAACTCTTGCACCAACTGTTACCTAGCTAGGCTAGCTTATTTTATGGCTCGCTCATCACCCGGCACATTAGCACCTCGTTTTCAATTACGGAAACAGGCCGAAGTCGAGGTCTGTGATCGATCGCGATCGCTCAATTCGAGTCACAGCACAGTCAGTTTCGCTTACCAGCAAGCCAATTGCCCAGTGGCTGGCTTATCGTATTAAGCGTGCACGTAAATTGTCCGAGTGAAATGGCCTGCTGAGCATTTGGACTGATAAAAGGTTTATCAGACCCAGGTAAGCGAGTGGTGTGTACCTGAACAGAGTGATGCGGCTGATGGCCGGACAAACGCAAGAAGGGCGACCCCTGTCTGACCTCATGGCGTTTTATTCTCGTTTAGGGCTACCTCTTAATTGTGCTCTAATGTATTTGGGCCTCTTGCGCTCAAACAATAAAACGAACCCCCAATATTGTAACACTTTGCATGTGCGGGCCTGCGGCGACGAGTTGCACTTTGATGGATGACTTTGATCGATGCCGGATTGATAAAGAATTGCCTGGCGCAAACATTGGTTGCGAACTCAGAACCGGGCAAGAACATAGTTTGTCACCGAAACATTCGTAGTGTCAAGCAAGAAAGCGAAAGTGTTGAGAGGTGCGGAGACAAATCAATCTAATTGAGCGAGTCTTGGTCATTGAGTGCGTCACAGGGCTGACCATTCACAAGAAACCCCACTGTCCAGTGGAAAACACTTGATAGCGCTTATCGCTGTTGATCGCACTGTTGCTGCCATGTCAAAGTCGATCATAAAACTGACTGCCTCCCGGCCAGACTGGTAGACGCGTTTGCTCGGTGGCTCGCTTGTTCGGCTTCAACCAGTAGTGTGACAATAGTGAGATGATCTATCCGATAAGCGTCACAGTGTTTATGTGGCGGCGACGCCACTTGATGGCACTTTCACTCGGATCTTTCAGTGTTTGCGCGCGGTCAATGTTCGGTCTATTTCGGTACTCGGGCAACACTCCACCTTAACGCTACAGCAGTCAATTGACCACTTGATATAACCTGTGCATCGCACTGTTTGTTAGCCAGATTGTTTCATTTTTAGACTAAACTCATCGTCGATGCTATTGGTTCTATTGTAACTCGATTGTGTGAGCAAAATCGCAATTTGCTTGTTCCAATCATCAATTGACTTAAAAGTTTGACATAAGTAGAGCAGTAGGCAATTTGTCCTAGGCAAGCTCACAATAGATCCAGGCAGGCAACTCAATCAACAACGACAGTAGCGGGCCCAGTGAGTGTAATGCCCGGGCTCGGCATCTATTTGCAGCTAATTGTTCTTGTCAATCAGGCATTGGGGCCATTTGGGGTGCCCGTTTGACCTGTACTGTTCGAAGGTGCCGCTATTGCATGGTCCGCCATTATCTAACACCTGAAAGCGCGCTTCACAGGGGTCCTAGTGGCTCTTCAATATTTTCGATTTTGATAGTTTTATTTACACATATTTACAAATATAAATAAAAAATAACAGCAACAATATATATTTACAGAAATGAAAAAATGTGAGTAGGCTAAAGCTGGTGAGCGTTGAGTTGCATCGGTACTTGACCACTGGATGTTTGATTGGTGCTCAACAGATTGCTTAGTGCCATAATGTAACTTTGGGCCATTTGAAGTGTTTCAAACTTGGACAGCTTACGATCATCACCAATAGATGGGACAACTTTTCGCAAACGATCAAAGGCCGTGTTGAGACTGTGCATTCGACGTCGTTCGCGTGCATTGGCAGCCACGCGTCTCTTCTTTTGCACCACGTGTGGCACAGGTAGTCGTGGCTGCTGTTGACGCTTACGGTTCTTGCTCTTGCCTTCAAATGAAGTCTTGGTGTCACGATTCTCATCGTTTGTGATGGGATGCAACGACGAACTACACTCGAAAACTTGGAATTGGGAAGTGTGCTGTGAGTCGGGACTCATTGAGGGCGAGTAGTGTGACTGGGTGAAGTGAGTTGGACTGAAGGCGTTTTCCAGACGTCCATGAGATGAGGTAGGTGTGTTGGGACAGCTGTCTGAGCTTGTATACCCACTGGATGAGAAGAAAAGCGGTGGTAGTTGTGGCCTGCGTGGATCTCGTGGGTGACCACTCTTGGAGCGAGGGTAGTCATTCAAGGTGAGCATAGTGTCGCTAGCTAAACACTGATGCGAAGTGCAATGCGGCTTGGCAGTGTGTGAAATGGACCTTAGAGAAGATGAGCCTTTTTATCAAGTACTGGCGAATGGGCCGAGTCAGGCCAGAGCAGGGGTATGGTCGGCTCATCTCGCAGCTTCTTTGGACGCGCCGCGAGAGCACTCACTCGAGACAGGTAGGGGCGGCGCGTCGACCTGCCGATGATGATCACCAAGTGGCCGCGCCATTCCCCGTCCGCCGACAGAATTGCCCACTGCTACCTGCCACCGAGCATCGTTCGAAATCATTTCTTCTGCTACTTGTTGTTGCTTTTATTTGCCACTGTTGTAGATTTATGGCAAAATTGAGAGCGGCCACCAATTTGTGGTGATGTCTTTGAGATGTGCTGCAGCTATCAACTAAATTGCTGCTGATCGCATTATGGCTTTGATCTGCCATCAGAACCGCCATCAACGGATTATCGCGACTTGCGTAGCAATGGAAGTGTCGCCCGTCTATTCGTCATTCGCCCAAGTTTAGCCAACTCTTTGCGTTGTGCGTCAGCTGTCCCAGCCGATCGCATCGTTAGCGGACCACTAGATGATGCGCTGATCATTAGCATTCGTCTGCACCAAGTCTTGCTCAAGTCGACCGCTGCATTATTTCGTCTAGCCAAGCACGGCGCAAGCATCGTTCCCGTCTGGCGGACGTGCCAAGCAACGGTCGGGAACAACAGTTGGCCACAAGGAGTTACCAATTAGCGCCACACTGTGGTCCATTGACAGTGACTTGAGAAATTCGTCGACTTGTCTTGCTGTCGAGTTGATGTTGAGCGATGATCAACCTTGCACGGTTCCTGTGGCCACTGATGCCCATCAATCACATATCGCGGCGATACATTCGAAAAAATACATTTTGGAATATTAACCCGTTTGCAATTAATTGAATTTGTGCGGAGAGGCGATCTCAGTGAGATCGCACTGACCAGTAGAGCAGTGACAGTGCGCAACAAAACCGAGTGGAGCGGCTTGGCTTTGAGTTTGCTGCCTAATGATGGCCTCGGTGCCATTCGACATGCCACCGGCCCGTGTCATGCCACCACCGTGTCAGGTCGGTGTGGGCCAAACGAAAACGAAAGTTGTCGATACCTAGCAATCAGATGTTTGGCTATAAAAGTCTGCTTTAAGCATTGGTAATTTATGGCCACACACGGGCGATGTAGCACGAGTGGACAGCATTGGCATTGAGACAGTGCCAAACTGTCGACTCATAGTAGTAATGAGGTGGATCGCCTCTCTGGTACCGTCCTTCTGCTCACTCAATTAGCTCTTTGGTCACTCATGTTGTCGACTAAATTGAGGTACAAATTGAGTTATTCTTGCGTTCCTCCCCGTCAGACTCGGGGACATGTAGTGCCAGTGGGCAACCCTGCAATCTAGTGGATAATCCACTCTCACCAGACACTATTATAATAAGCAACAGCGTAAAGGTAAAAGTCAAACTCCCATTCTTGTCGCCAGTCTGGGTGGACTTGTGTGTGGTCCGCTGCTTTACCCATACTACTTTGGTCTCGAGTATGTCCAATTAGGACCAATTTCCGATCGATGCCCATACGGGTGTAGGTAGCTGATAGTTTTGAGAGCAAAGCACTGAGCCAGAAATCGGACCTGCCAGTGTGACGATCGCGCGATAATTCAATTGATCGCGCAAGCTCGCATTGTTGTTGGCGGGGATCATTTGTGCCGCCAGGGTAGCATACTTGGTCGCGTCATCATTACAGTATTGCAAAGTGTGCCGCACAAGTGCATCATGGTGCACTTGTCGCGAGACGAGGTGACAGGTCAGAGGGACAGAGACCACCGACGATAAAATTGAAACAGGTCAGCGCATTGGTCATTCGACCAGCGCCGAGCAACGACACAAATTGGAAGGCACGTTCCGCCGGATGACCCGCTGATGAGGTATCGTGTCCGCCCAGTGTGGGTAACCCAACACTATGCGCAGAGCGGCTGGTTGAAATAACAAAAAGGATATATTTTGCTCGTGAAGGAAATAAAATCAGCATATGGTAATGTAATTTGGATATAAGAGAAAAATGCGTGGCAAGAAGGTAGCAAAAATGGAATATAGTTTGAGGCTGGTTTAAACCTATTTAGGCAGTAGAATAGATCGAATTAGCCAGTCAGGTAAAATGAAGGCATAGTGTTGGGTTACCCTGTGCGATGCAACGCGCTCATGGGCCATGCTTGGATGAAGCAGAGTGCACACTAGAAAGTTGCTCGTAATGAAGACATGTTGCTTGTCTCGATAAATCAAATCTGCCTTGCTACCCTGCTTGTTGGGACGAGCAAACATAAATAAATCATGACCGAACCAAAGCAGACGATGGCGAGATAAGGCAATGCGAGATTGTAACAGAGACAATGCTTCGAGGAAAGGGTTGATGAATGAGACTACTGACTCTCGGTTCTCGGTGCTTGGTCTCTTTTTTAGCCTGTCTTTCTTTGGCCGCGACTCGTTTGCCTGCGGAGCTCACCTCTATTACAATCCAATAATGAGTTCATAATAATTTGGTCGAGAATGCTGATCGATCCGACTCAACGGTAGAACACAAAGCAACGCACAGTTTGGATATTACTGCCTTTCGAATTCGTTTATCAGTGAGCAAGCACAATATGAGAGATTTAGTCAGATACGGCCTAATTGTTGAATTAAAATTGGCGTATTTCAGATGGTTGCAACCATCGTGGCTGGAAGGCCGCACAGTGGGGTGACTACTTCACTCACTGAGGTAAACCGTCTCAGTGTCACTACCTGACCAGTGATACATTTCGATTATGATGAATTACTTTCGCTAGTCCAACGCGGGACCGCTCACCGGTTGACTTAATTAAAATTTTGCTGCCTTGTCGAATCGCATTGTTTTCTGTTGGTTTCACTTAAGCCAAGTCTCTCTGTATGAATCGATGTGGCTTCACGCTCGTTCACTTTTGCTCGCGGTGGTCTCTGGTCTCTTAGTCTCCCACTGGCCATCTTTTTTTCAGTTACTCGAAGCACCCCAACGATTCCATGCCACCATGGTCTATTGCTTCTCTTTAACAGAGGTCAATGTTTGTTTAACTGTTTCTTGACACTTGAGATGGACTCAAAAGTCAAGTCATTGGCCTAGTACTTTGGAGATCTGGTTATAAGGTCTAGTAGAACACAAATGTGGTGAATTACGTTGGGCGGCAAATACTCCCTTGGTGTCTGATGAAAGAGGTGTCGGGTGGAACGCGGCCACCATTACATATCATTATTTGTCGATTAGGTTGGCGCAAGCCTTTGCGGCGCTCTTCTTTGTTTCACCACCAACACTGACCGATAATCAGCCCCAACGAGCTCACTCATCTTTGTGGCCGAGCACCCACTTGTTGCGCCGATAGATTTAATTCCTGATCTGTGCACAAACGGCCCAGAGGGCAAGCGTTTCCGTTAGAATGCTTGGCTGAACGCACACTGTCTGGCCTGACCCGAGAGTGATGGCCCGCAAGACAAGGGTGACGTGTTCGGTACCTGTCAGGCCAATGATGATTGAAGGGAGATGTGCCTAGCTCACTCCACAAGTTGCGCGTTGGGTGCGCCACTCTGTCAATGCGCATCGTCACTACTCCCTGGGTCTACAAGAAACAAACAGGTAAATTACAACTAAATCTAAACTCCAAGATAAAACGAATCAAACTCAAAGTTTTCGTAATAAGTCAATTAAAATTGATAATAAAAAGGTTCAATGTTTGCCAATCATTTATTACCCATACTAACCCAAGTTTTACAATTGTTTATTGTTTACAATTACATTAATGTAAAACATTCTAAGCGAGTATCAGTTTTCTTCAATTTTGAATGAGTTACCGAACAAGTCTTGAATGTTCAGTTCTTTGCTGTATCAGTTTCGTAGAGCGAGAGTACTTGCTGCCCTCACATTCGCATGCATTAGTTACCACTGCTGCGTTAATTGGCTCCATTTTGAGCTTTAGTTGCCAGATCTATAAAAGAAGTGTTTACTTGCGCTTTCTCTCTCTCCTTCTCTCTTGTAATTCCTATATAGGGTTAAGTTGGACTTCTCGTTCCGTTTGGTGTATGGAGACATTTGTCTTGCTCAGCCACCTGTACTTGAGAGTTGTCACCTGTGCCGTTTGACAAGCACGATCTCTATCACATCGAGACAGTTGACTTCAACTTGTAGGGTTGTCTTATCAAAGTGCACAGTTGAAAGTGTGACTTTCAAACTGGTCCTTGCAGACGGGTTATCTTTTAACCCAACTTCTTGATCAGTAATCAAAGTGAAGATCGATGTGCTGATGACCAAGGGACATTTCTGCCGGATGCGTCAAACTGGTGGGGCATAGCAAATGAAACCAATTGAAAATTTAGCAAAAACGGTGGCCAAACCGTACCAACTGAGGTCCATTGTACTTTGACCAATGATGACGGATTTACATTTGCCAAATTGGTACCTATTAGAATGTCATCAAACAAAGGTGATAGACCCTTGGTCTGGCTTAGGTGGTGAGAGGTGAGCTCGACTAGACCTTCAGCCACTGCCATCGACACCTAATTGAATCATTATCGACTATTCGGTCTGTCCGGCTTGGTCCACTCGGCTGCGTTTGCTTGCGTAATGATCCGCGTCACTGGCGCCAGCAAGGCGGCTAGCAGTCAATGAGTAGCCCAAAACTTGTGCTGCTGTTTTCTCTTTGCTGTCTTTTCTCGTCAGGCTTTTTGTTTGTCACTTATGGATTGATGTATAAGCGAACTTTCAAATCTCATGTTAAAAAAACACTAGATAACCTCCAAAATGAATTTTGCAAACGAAACGGTCTTTTCTAACTTAATGTTGTCTAAACTATTATAATCAAAGTTAAATTGACAAAATCATAGCACTAAAATAGGATATTAAAATCGCCCCAACACCATTACTATTCTTCTAAAACAAGAAAAGATTAGTGATACCATGAAAAATAAAATTGAAATCAATGGTACATTCTAGAAGTTTGATAATGTTTCCAGCATTACTTAGACTTAGAAGAGTAGTCTTCTGTAAAGCAACACGATCCAAATAGTGAATTTATTTAGTTTTTGGCCATTTAGATCGTGATTAGATAGTTTCTATACTGATGATTCAGTAAGATTAGATTCAACAGGATTCAACATTCGAAATCAATGTCAATTTTATTTTACTTTTATAAATCTAATTAATTGTAATTAGAACTAAACTATGTTTTAAATTTCAATTGTAGTTGGTGAGGATTCAAAGTTCGGTCTCAATCTGACTAGAATTATAATTAAGCACATTTTCTCTATCGATCTGATCAATGGCAATAGTCTTACATGTGCATAGAAAAATAAGTTGCTCTTTTGTATTTATAGATCCCAATAGACCGAGTACTTGGCTTCATTTGACAAGTAAACTCCATTCTATTCAAAGAGGGTAGAATGTATCTTACTAAGGTTGCGCAATCTACTTTCTTTGAAGTCTGCAACGGATCGGGTTCGACCCAGTGATTAAGTTAAGCCTTAACTCAGACTTTGCTTTCATGATCAGTAGCTGAAGCAACGATGCGAGAATTGGTGAATTCTCCCAATGGCTTGTTAGCTATGCCAAACTAGCAAACGCGTGTGTACGAGTGGCCTCGGTCTAGTGGAAACCTTGACGATGGATTTGTCCTTGTGCTTGGAGACCGTTAAAGTGATAGCATTAATTGATTGTGATGTCGTGGTGGCGTCCCGGTGAGATCCAGGTTCCCACCAGTCTGGCTCAATTCCAAGTGACTGTGAGCAATGACAGGAGTCACTGGCACTCTCATTAGCGAGTTGGCCAAGCATCAGCCAAGACTCATTAGATCAGGTGCCTCAGCGCAAGCTGGTAGCGCTCTGCGACCTTAATGAGATGGATGTCACGTCCACGCTTGGCCATTACTATCAACAGTGGTAGCGCAATTTGTCCGTGCCCGAGCGCGCGATTATGGTCCTGTCGATGAGACCAGACTATTCGGACACTGATGACGGTTCATCGCTCGGTTCCACGCGAATTGCTTGTCGAGTGATGGCATGATGAGCACTCTTCTTTCTGGCCACTGGTGATGCGCGATCCAACGCGCAACAGGCCCTACTGGTGGTGTGGTTTGGTGGCGTGTGAATTTGCATATTTGCACACCAGTTGCGTCCTTCTTGGGCTTGTCCCCTGAGCTAAAACAAATAAACTTTGGTGATGATCACTGACCACTGGTCACTGAGCGTCGAGCACCCAACTATTTTGTGCTCTGACACCGAGCCGATCGATCACCGCTTGTTGCACAATTTTAATTATAAACTAGCAAATCGAACAAATTGATCATCACCGTTCCGATCAGACTGTTGGGTCGATAATTATGCAAATCAACACGATTCGACCTTGCCCCTTGGTGTTGAACTGTGCCGATAACATATAGCATTGAGAACTGCTCGACTGTCGCCAAGTCATGCTCGCGTTGCGCACTCGACCTAATCTACTGCTTCACTCGGTGCACTAACTCTTGCTCGCTTGCTTGCCTTCACTTAATTGCAGGAACATTTTATTGATACGGTTAGTGAGGGAGTGAAGACGCGTGTGCGGTGACCGAGTGGCTGCAGAGTTGGCACACCACTTTGGCGCAAGCTTCACTCCTGGTGAACGAGCTGCGCGCTAGCCAGGTCTGATCGCAATTCGAGAAGTATAGTGCCAGTATACCTGCCACTCGCCATATGCTCGGTGCGCGCAATCAACCGTGCTTCGCTTGATTCAGTGCTAACAATGGCGCGTGCCATTACCCTGGCGGCGCGCGGCCCACGATTATCGGTGCCACCACCTCTTCTGGCATTTGATCACAGCTCATCTCCCTTCCTGCCACAGCCACCCAAGCCACGTTTAAAAACCACTCGTGCCACTTCTCGTTTAAACGTGGTTTTTCACTGAAGAGATAAGAGTTAAGATAGTATAACCTCACCAGTTCGTTTCTCTA